>BGPR01024269.1:0-23401 GCA_013235015.1 Araneus ventricosus | reverse complement strand
TAGAATACTTAATGAAATTGCACATTTTCTACATCAAAAATACCCTATTTGAATGGAAAAACAGGCTTATTTATGAATAAGAATTTGATGTTTATTTAGATCTGTATATATTTATACTGTCGAGCAAACATTAAAAATATGCATTCAGTAATAATTCTATATAAGTTTTTGATTCCGACAATTACTTGAATTCCTGTCACTTATAAGAATGTCGAAAAAAAGTAAGAAGAAAGACAATATGAAACATTCACAAAAAATTAGAATTTTAATAATTTTCATACACCAAAATAATAAAATTTGGTACATGTACTTCCTGCACCAAACTCCTGATTATTTATTAAAAAGACATTACATTTTGCAAAATGCATTATTTAAAATCATATTTAGATCTTCTGGAACATCTCTGAAATCTAGTTTCAAGAGAATAACAGAAACGGTTAGTATCTACAAGTTGGAACACACCGATTTCATCGCCAATATGGTTACCTAAGGAATCGAGCGGATTAGTTCCATTGGCAGCCCATCGGCTAGATTGCTTATGTCATGGCAAGCGTGTTGCGTGATTTGAGTTGTTTACATACTACAAGGATTTTTAAATAACTTAAAATATTTAATTTAATAATAAAATGTATTTTAATTAGTATGATTTCAATTAGGAAATAAATGACAAATAGAACTTGGGTTTATTTAGTGATTATATATTTTTCCGATCATATAATTGAGAGATTTCTTTGCCTTGTAATAAAAATTGTTTGCATGGAATTTTTGAAGTTGTACTTGTTTTGAACGCTACTAAGGGCAAATTTTCTGCTGCTTCATTAGAGTAATTAAAAGAAGCTGATTCCGTACATTCACTAAGCTAGCGAAGCTACTAGGATCCCACTTTGCTGAAAGCGAAGCCGCTGATGTTTTTTTAAGTTAAAAAAATTTACCCGGTGCCCACTTTAGATGCCGCAGGCATCGCAAGCGCTATTTTTCCCGCTTCATTAGAATAATTAAAAGTAACATATTCCGTACATTCAATGAGCTAAGAAAGCTAGTAGTTCTGTTGAAATTCTACATTTAAAATGGGAGATAGTGCAACGACAAACCACAGACACAATAGGTTTGAAAAAAGATTAAACGATTAACTTTTAACTGTGACCGATGCACGTTTGTTTACCATCTTGCTTTGGCGCCGTTTTACTAAGCGTGTGTTCCAACTTGTAGATTTCAACCACAGAAACATTTTTGTTCTGGTTAGAAGTAAAAAAAGTTAGATGTTAAATACTGTATCGACGTATGCTAGTAAAAACTATAGTAGGATAATTTCTCTAACACTAAGATAAATTGTATTTATCAAATCATAAATAACTGAAAGAAACTTTCTATAGGCCTTTACTCATTCTCACCATTAAATAGGCTTTTACTCATTAGAAATACATTCTTTTCTGAAAAGATTCATAAAATAATTTAATGATAATTACAAGATAATAATTTAATGATAATTACAGGATAATAATTTAATGATAAATTTACAGAGTAACTAGACATAAATAATAAATATGCACAACCAACACCACATAAGTGAAACGATTAGTAAAATTGACATCTCACATGGGAAATGACAGCACGCGCATAAAATACAACTTAGAGAAGATGAATAAACATAAATTCACAAAACTTACACCTTATTTCTCCATGACATAACTTTATTTTTATAACAGGCGATTTCAAACCTTTTTCCTCCTTTTTTCATACGAACAACAGCCACATTAGTTAATCTGATTTGATTTGTTGGCGTGAATATAGACATTGTTCAAAGTCTATTTAAGGATTCACCACTAATAAACAGCTAAAAAAAATGATTAAAAAATTTACAGTTTATAAAACTGAAACAGGCTACACTTTCAGAAAATAAGTATAATCCTCTAACATACACATACGACGTTAATATTTTTTCCAAAACATTAACACATGATGCAATAATACAATTACAAATACAGTTAGTAACAGCACCAATTAGAAAAAATAATCGCTAGTAAATTACATTAAAAAAAATTTTCAATTCCTCTATAATATTTGCAGTAGAACATGCAGAAAAGCGTCACTAACTCTAGAAACACAGATAGACTTAATTTAAAAAAAAGAACAAATCTGATTTTGTTTGACTGATGCCTGTTTTGAAACTACACGAGGACTATTTAGGATGGTTGAGCTTAGTTTAGTTATATAATGTCCCGTTTTGAAGCAACACGAGGGCTATTTTGGACGGACCTTGTAATTTCGAACCGCAGTCAGATGACGAGGACGACACCAGAGCAGACACCGCCCTCTCCAAATTTCCACACCACACTAGCCTATTTGGAGCTCGTATGTTTCAATCGTAGTTCGTCTAAGGGGTCTATTCTGGTACCCCCGGTTGGGTTGGTTTGCCCGGTCGTTAACAACGGAAAAAGTGACGTCTTCCAACCACGGGGATGCAACCCCTCTCTCGAAGACTCTGTAAAGAGAGCTGCAAACATTGCACGAATGCAGAGAAAAAGTTCGGAATAGAAACAGACATTTGATTAAAATTTTTAACAACTGAGGATCCCTAGTCTTCAAGTGAGGTCCAAAAGACACAGCTAGAAGATCTTGCTATTAGACCAACGGGTCTATTCTGGTACCCCCCCCGTTTGGGTTGGGGAGACGTCACTACTTTTCCGCCCGTTAACGACAAGTGCGATTCTCGTACGCGTTTTTCCAACCGTCGGGATCTCGCTCGTCGAAAGGGGTCTATTCTTACGGTTGGGTGGAGACGTCACTTTTCCGTTGTTAACGTGCGGAAAAGTAGCGTCTCTTTCTTTCAGAATATCAAGACTCCGATTTTTCGCCAGCTCTTTCGATATCAGAACTCATCAAATTTTCGTTTAAAATGGAGGCTGCTAAGACGTTAATTATGTTTTAAAAGGGTTTATCGGGATAAATATAATCCATTTGACCAATCTGAAGAAGAATTTATCAATTACTTTGGATTTTTAAAAAAGTAGTTAAATCTTTTATCGAATTTAAATAATTTAATCTAATAATTTAATCTAACAATCTAAAGTAATTAAATTTTTAAAAGTAGTTAAATCTTTTACTACGCCATCAAGATAGTCAATAATGATATTTGATAATTAGCTAAGATCAATTACATTTAAAGATTTAATTACTTAATATTTTCTTATTAAATTAAATTAGGGTAATATTTTAACATTTTTTTTTTAACATTGAGTGTGGAATGACTTTCCTCATTCCGTGCATATCATTACAATTTTTTTTATTTGGGTTTTAATTCAAAGAAACTTGTCAAATATTTGCAAAGTAATTGTAAAATCTGACAATAAAAGAATTTTTCTTTTTCCTTGATAAAGATGTAATTTTTTTAATGTTGTGAAAACTTGCTGAATTTAATAACTTTTTTTCATGTTTTATTTTCTTATGAAATTGGAAAAATAAACAAATGGTTTGTAATATTAATTTATAAGATTTATCCATGTTAAAATAATTGGCATGGAAAAAAGTTTATTACTTTTCCTCTCTCTAGAAAACTGGTAAAATTACATCAATATATTGAAAAAAGTCTGCAATTTATGTTCTATAAATGTATAATATCATTATAAATGTATATTTTGTAAAAGATAAATGGTTTAACCTCCCCTCCTTAACAATGGACTTATGAAAGCAAGAAAGATGCATTATAATGCATCTTATAAGAGCAGAAGTTAAATCTTCCCACCTCTTACCATTGGTGTCTTTTGAAAAGATGCGATCAACTTTCCCACTTAAAATTTGTGGATATTTTTCAAAATAATCCAACATAATTTCGAATTGGGAAGCAAATGTACGCTTCTTCATAGTTCCTTTGGCTATTCAAAACTCGAACTGAATCTGAAACCATAAACAAAAATATCGCAGACGATCGCTTGATTTGCTGCGCGCGCAGCAGAAATACGTCACTTCCTAGCATAAAGCGAGATGTTCGAAGCGACCGAGGTACGAAAATCAGGCGCCTTCTATCGGTCGAGAAAAAGCCATTAACGTCCCGCGGTCGAAAGGCGAAACACTCCCAACCCAACCGGGGTACGAGAATAGACCCGTATGATGGCTGAATCGAGACCCACTTTCCAAAAATCCACGCTAAACCGTATACTTTTGCTTGTGGGAATAATTCAAACAGCAGGTTTATGAGACCTTTCCGACGACATTGCAGTACCTTCGATGAAGTATTACTATTTCTTGTGCTAGCGTGCCAACTGGTACGCTAAACGTGAAACTCAAAAAAGGGTCCAAATCTGTATTGTAACTGGCAGACAGCAGTTGAACACCTAAAATAAAGGTATCTTATGATATCAAGTTTTTGTTCTCTCTTTTTAACACGTTTCTTCACGTAACAGTATTAGAAGTTGCTAACAAATAAATGCGAATTTTATGCGTTCCCCAATTGTCCCAAGGTGTCTTTTTGTACAAAATCAATAATTCTCTACAAGTTTGTATTTGACTTTTTTTTCTCTATTTTGTACTATTTTCGAGATAGGAACGCTAACTCCGGAGTTTTCCGCCAAGCTGCGCTTAAGGCGTAGCGTATAACAGTTTTACTACATACTGTTTATATAAAATTGCACTTTTTAAGCATAAAGTTATACTTGTTTACATGCTGATATAAAATTTTATATTTGAACTTTTTTTAAGAATTTTAAAATGAAATTTTTAATTGAAAACTTTGTCAGCATTGTTATTTAAAGCACCTTTAAATCTTTTTCGTTTGGTACCCACTTTACTTTTTCCGCAGCATCTTCAATGTCTTTTCTTTAAAATCCCATATTTTTTAGTACCAACAACTTGCTTTAGTTCTAGATCGATTTCTGAAATAATTTGTACTTTTTCTTCAAATGCTAATGTTTTCCGCCGCGCCATGCTATATTCAAAGTGTAACACATCAAAAGCGGATTTCACGGAACAAGTGGTCCTTGAAATTCGCACCATTCCTAAATGCGAAAGAACAGGTTAGTGCCCTCCAGGAGTCAGAGGAAACAAACATCTGTGCATTCCAAGAGCTAGCCCCCTGGATCTCCTTGCTAAAACAGGTTACCGTTTCTAGCCCCCATCCTGCTATTCCCTTGTTATCTCACATTCTGTACTAGAACATGAGGTGTCGTGCTCCAAAAAAAAAAAAAAAAGATGTCGCGATTTTACTGTTCTAGCTTTCTAAAGAGGTAAAATTATCGTTATAGACAGGCGAGTCTAAAAGGTGATTATAGTTATAGGCAGGCTGAAAATACATTGAATAAATAGAGATTCCTCCGGGACAAAAGAAAATATCGTTATAAGCAGGTTTATCGTTATATATATATATATGAAACATCATTTTAGCTAGTGTTGGTTAATCCAATGAAGAGGCAGTCCTTGACGAACGAAGATGAGTTTATTTTATTGAATCATGCTTTAATCAATAAGTTTCAGGTAATTTTAAATAATTCGGAAAAATATCAAGCCATTCTTAAAGTATAAATAGACGCGAAGCGCGGTCACCGGCGACGAAGAAAAGCCACGCCGAAAACAAGCGTCTGGTACGAAGGTTACATGATTTTAAAAAGAGGAAGTTGCACCATGGCAGCGAGATTAAGTAGTATCGGAAAAGAGGAGAACTCCCGAACGTCAGACCGGTTGAAACTGGATTTCAGCCAGTTAAAGTGACAGTTAATTGTGTTTTAGAGTTTAAGTATAAATAATTTTACGGATTAAATTTTGAGTAGCGTTTTTTAAAATTAGGAACGTGTATATTTATTACATATATATATACATAAAAGAAGCAAAAAGTGAAAGTTAGAAAAGAAAGTATGAAAGTTTGTTATTTTGCTCTAATGTTATATCACATCGTACTTTTGATTTTAATTATTCCAAACTCCTCTCTCTGTTTTTGGTTTGACATTAGGGATGAAAATCAGTGTTTTAGGCCTTACGGCGTAACTGATTGCAAGAAAATGTCAAACTTTCTATATTTCAGCAATTCCCAATAACTTCATCCCCTGAGGAAACGTTATTGTGCTTTATTGTGTTCTTCATTTTACGACTTTATCATATTATGAATTATACTCTCTCTCTCTATATATATAATAATTTTATTGATGTAGTCATTAAGTAAAGTACGCGACATATGTAAATGTGCCAAGTTTGAAGGACTTGGTAAAGTTGAGATGTGTCCGGACATATAAATAAGTAATTACGTGTATGAAACCAAACAAGTGTATGAGACAAATGAGAAATTTTGTGTGTGAGACATTTGATTAGTTATTTTTGTATGTTGATTTATAATATGTTTTCCATTTTTTAAGATTTGATTTTTGTCACAATCAATAGCAAGTTTATATAGACTACAATCTGGCAGTCCCCAAATAATATATGGCAAATGATTTTCAGTGATATGCAACATTATTCATTTATTTATTTGGCCAATTTGTAAATAAACGTCACATATTTGGGTAAGTAGAAAATTGCCATGGGCTTGATTTACTCTGACAGGCCTAGTATGTTGTCTCGCTAGATTAAGTTTATTGACTATAACTGCAGATATGAGAGAAAGAGCGGATCCTGTGTCAATAACAATAGTGACATTATCAAGTAAAGTAAGCGACACATGTAAAGGCCCCAAGTTTGAAGGACTTGGTCAAGTTGAGATGTGTCCGGACACTAATAATTGTCAATGAACTGGACCAGAAGCCTCAGTAGAAGGGTTTTGTCTGTCATTAGCAGTGGTTTCCCTGCCATTTGTTATTTGTGATGAATTAACAGTTTCCTGTGCACTGGGAAACCGACTTATTTGTTATGGGTAAGTCACATGCAAACTGGGTTGTCTCAAAGGAACAAATGAGTCCAATGGTAGGCATTAGGAATACCTCGTCTGTTGCAAATTCTGCATGGAGAAGAAGATAACCAATTTGAAAATGAGCATTATGATTTGGCCTTAAACCCGTGATTCACAAAAGTGTTGGAATGAGGATTAGAAAAATTATTTGGACACGACCACGAGAAACTTTGAAAACTTGGCCTAAAAAAAGAGTTTTGTGGTGGAGGTACAGATGTTGGTTGTTGCCTAGGGCTAAAGTTTGGTCTTGTTCTCATTGGCGGTTCATTATTCCTGACTGTGTTTTGTTCAGGAGAAAATTCCTGAATTTTTAAAAGTTTCGTGGCTTATCGTGAATCATTCTGTCAGTGTATTAAGGGGTTTGACTGTCATTAACTATTCGAATTGGGTAGGTAACCCATCTGTAAGAGCTTCTAAAATCAGCTGAGGAAAAAGACCTAATTGTCTTCCACAATTTAATTTTTCATGAAAGTATTTGACTAAATCATCATTTTTCTTCAAATGATGCTGTGAAAAATCAGCGAAGTTAACTGCAATGGGTTGCAAAAAAATGTCTGTAAGAACAGAGCAGAGATAATCAAAATTACAGATATTTAAACAGTAATTGATATAGTGTGTTAGTGCAGAACCTTTCAAAAATTTAGATATGTTTTGTACTTTCCAACCTTCATTTTTATTATGTTGCCTACATGTCTCATTAAAATTCAGCCACAATCATTACATTATCATTCCGTTTCCAGATCATTTTAAGAATTTAGGAACGATATCAAACCATAATTAAAAAATATAGACTCAAAGCGCGTAGACACTGGCGAGAAAAAAAAACAAGCCAGGCCGCAGCGGGCGTCTGGTAGGAAGGTTACATGATTTTGAAAAGAGGAAGTTGCACCATCGCAGCGAGATTAAGTAGTATTTTAAAAGAGGGGAATCACCGAGAGCGGTTGAAACTGGATTTCAGAGAGTTAAAGTGATAGTTAATTATATGCTAGAGCTCAAGTAGAAATAATTTTACGAATTAAATTTTGAGTAGCGCCTTTAAAAATGCAGCATCCACCCATACACAACGATTACAGATCAAGTCCAGGGTTGATGAAAAATGTAGCATCCGCCCATGCACAACGAATACAGATAAAGGCCAGGGTTGATGACAAATCCACAATATACTATTTGTGAATTGGTTGCTATTTTAAACATTCCACGAATAAAGGTGCATAATAATCTTACAAATATCGTCTGCGTCGGCTTTGAAGTATGAGTTCCGCATCAGTTGAAAGAGAGCAAAGTCCTTAATTGTATTTGGACGTGGGATTTGCTTCTTCAGAGAAAGGAGAAAAATTCATTTTTGAACAGATTGGTTACTAAAGGTAAGACGTGGTGTGAAGAAATCACTTATTCACGAAGAACTTCCCAGGCTGCAGGTGTTACCAGATGAAGGCAGCGTTGATTGACATTGACAGGCTAGTCGACATGTCTGAGAGAGGACAGTAAATCGCTTAATTACGGAGACCATCCCAGGTGCAGGTGTTACTAGATGAAGGCAGCGCCGATTAACAGGCTAGCCGACATGTCTAGGAGAGGACAATATCGCATTCTTAAGAGAAATACAAAAGGCGCTATTTTTCAGATCCGGCCAGGGAAGCCGGCGCCTATACATCAAGAGGGACCTCTGTGAAGGTTACAAGAAGAGATCAGTTTGATTGATGGTCGGGCGGCCCTTTGAAGCTTTGAAAAAACGAGGTGCCACCTGGCTTGAAGACGACACCTAGCGAGAGATAAAAAGGCGGACTGGGTTTTCGAGAGGAGAGTTCGGAGATTTTCTCTGGAGACACAGAACCAGAGTGGTCGCGTCTCCACCATTCTCTTGGACACCATTACTTTCACTTCCCTCCAGAGGGAGATTGATTATTTGATTTTTTATGGACAGACTCGGACCTAGCTTCTCAGTGGAATGCAGTGAGATGCTCTCAAGTAATTTTAAGGAGATTCCTCAAGAAAGTTAAATCTGAACTTAATCAAACTCGGTTCTGCTAGGGACGGTGCCTCGACCGAAGTGCATTAGCTGCCCTGGAGTTGTTTCATCATATGTACGTATTGTGCATAATAATTTAATTAAGAAATAAGGTAAAGTTTTCGCATATAATAATGTGATTGAGCTGTAAATAAAATTCTGAAAGACAACTAACCATTTGTCTGCACTTTCTTTCGCCTTGTTCTGCAAAACCCGCGGCCTCGGTCGCCACGTTACAGTGAATTCTTTACGAGAATATTACACGTAAACGATCTTGGTCAAAGGATAAGCAGCCGTTAAAGGTAGCAAAGTCTAGTCTTCACCCGAAGAAAGTTTTGATGTACGATTGTAAGGATGTCATTTATTATGAACTGCTTCCCCGAGGTGAAACAATAAATTCGGTGTTCAAATCTGGACAAATTGAAGGTAACAGTCGCCTTAAAAAGGCCAGAATTAACGAACAGATGAGACGTCCTTTTTCAGCACGATAAAGCCAGGCTCCATGTGGCTATAACCGTCAGAAACAAAATGCTATCATTTGATTGGGATGTACTAACTCATCCTCCATACTCTCCGGACATTTTCCTGTGTGATTATTTCTTATTTTGCTCACGTAAAACATGCAATTCAATATAATAAATGACATAAAAATGCACGTCGAACGGTGTTTTGCTAGCGAACTCGAGGAGTTCTGGAAAGTTGGCATTATGCGGCTTCCGGAGAGATGGAGAAAGGTATTAGAACAACATGGATTATGAAACAAAAATGTTGTGCATCTATTATTTCCTTTAAAGCGAAAAAGACTTTTGGGATAACCTAATATAATAATTAGTGGGAAGGATGAGACTATTTAGGAAATAAAATGAAGTAGTTGAATAAAATTTGTCTTTTCTTTTTTAAATCCTTTATACCAGGAGTTCCTAAACTTTTTCCCCTCGCGTATCCCTTGATTATTCTTTTTGTTTTCGAGTAGCCGCTACTGTCATATCCCTCTCCCCCCAACCATCCGTCTATGAAAAGAAGTTTTTATCAATAACAGCGCGTACCACAGGTTGGGAACCTTTGCTTTATACGATCGGTTATTAAAAGCATACCTTTTCCCTACTTAATTGTCTGCATAACAGAAGGTTTAGAGAGTGCTGCAAACCACTGTTAGAAACCAATATTTGGTGCTTTAGCAGTTAAACTTTTGCAAGCTGACAATCCGAAAACTGAGCATGTCGCTTTTAGATTAAAGATTAGCAGACTGTTATTGTAGAAAATCATGTCCATTTATATATTGTTACGTCAAATCGTCCGGTGGGTGTACGGTGAAAGCAGTCCAACAAACAGGATAATGGAGAATGACGTTTTATTTAACGGATATTCCAGAAACTCGAAGCACAGGTATCACGAAAAGAACAGCAGTTAAACAAATTAGCAACACAAGCAAACAGTAAGCGACTAATAATAACAGTAATAGCACGAACAATAGCGCTCAGCGTCTAACAGTTGATCAACTCGCAATGCGAACAATGCTCCAAAGCGATTGACTCACTCGGTATTTATACATTTGCCAACAAGATGTGACGTCACATAGACTTCTCTTGAAGGGTCTTGAAAACTCCTTTCCTAGTAGAGACAGAGCAAAAATTCAACACTTTCGACATTCTACATTTTATCACCAAAGTCGCCAAATCGTTGTCAGTTCTGTAGCCAAGGTCGGGGGTCATTGGATGATACCCCCCGGCATTTAATGAAACCTCTGTAAATGTCTCTTTCCAGCCATCGGACTAACATGGCTGGGAAGCAACATTACAGGTTCGCAGCAATACGAACCCTAAATACGCGACAAACGAAATTGAATTAAAAATGTAAATAAAATTATACGTAAAATAATTATATCTCGCGGCACCCTTTTGAGGATGTCAAGACTCCCCAGGGTAACGAGGCACAAACTTCGGCAACCACTGTTTTAAATCGTCATTTAATTATTCGTATAACTTTTTTTAAATATCTCTTTTTCAACCACAATTTCTTGCCATACAGAGATAATTTTAATCTTTCAATTTGAAAGTTTTTATAGGGACTTCGATGTGCTGGTAACAGAATCTAAGCTTTGGATGAGTGCTAACTAACCCCTAAAACTCTGATGTGTATGTGTAAGGGAGAGAGGGAAAGCACGCGTTAAATCTGTTTTGGGTCAAATTTCTTTCACTGGGGTAAGGGTTCGGCTTCGTGGTCGGAGGGTTTCAAGTTCGAAACTCGATTCCACCGCCGTGTATGCGACCGTGATGCGTATTAAGGAGCGTATACACTCGCGAGCCGAACGATTCATGAACAGATTAGTTCTAAGAAATTGTTTTCACGACGAGAGTAAGCCATGGGAAAGGTGCTAACTCACTTCCAACCATTAATCATCGATTGTCAGTTACAAATGGAGGAGAGTCTTTAGAATACACCTTGGTTTGAAGATTTGACCTTGCTGGTTTGAGGAGAACGACGAACTATTCTCGAACACTTCCCAACGTGAACTTCGAATGTGGACACAAAGTTATAGCTTTTGTGTCCACTTTATCTTTATTACCAAACATATCCCCGAACTCGGAGCCAAGATGGCTCCCTGTCATTTGGATGGGTATGCGTGAAGTTTTATTGAAAGCAAAAAAAAAAAAAACCTGAGAGTTTGAATAACATATTTTGGAAAACAGATAATATTATTACAAACCTGTAATGTCGCTTTCCCACAATGTTAATCTTATTGTTCTAAAGAGACATTTACAGAGATTCCTACTAACTATCGGGGGATGGAGGACAACGACCACCAGACGTTGGAGACCATTTGGCGACAAATTTGGCAACTTTGGCGACAAAATGAAAGTTCTCTAATTTCTAAGAATTTTCATGATATCTTTATTAGAGGATGAGATATCGAGAATTTTGTAGAAAATTCGATGTAACGTCACAGCCTGTCAGAAAAGGTATAAAAACCCGGAATCTCCGAGATGAGACAATCGTCTTTGAACGTCTGTGGAGTTCGAAGAATCTCTTAGCGAGTGAGTGTTGATCGACTTTTAACGTGTTGATCGATTGGGATCGCCTCTGGAGTGCGAACGCCTTTGGAATATCTTTTCGGAGTGTTGTCCTCAGTGCGAGCTAGTAAGAAGTTAGACGCTGAGTAGTATTGAAAGTGCTGTTGTTGTTCTTATTGGTGAATTTCTGTCATTGCTGTCTGTTTGTGTTGCTAATTTGTGCAAGTGTGTTTTTCCTGTGACCTGTGTTTGTGTTTTCCGGAGTATTCGTGAATACAGCGTCGTTTCTCCGTTACCAACTTGTTGGTCTGTTTTCACTGTACACACCCACAGGACAAATTTTGTAACATTTGGTGTCAGAAGTGGGGTATTTGATTTTACTGTGACAGATACTAGTTCTTTGACAAGAGCTATAGATGAACAATTTGTGAAGCTGTTTGCCGTGATGGCAAAAATGGAAACTTGACAGGCCGGATTGGAAAAGAAAATGGAAACTAAGTCAAAAAAATGAAACATCTAATACGAGCGGGACAAGAGAAAATGAAGAAATGCCTAGAAGAAATGAAAAAAGGGCAGGAAGAAATAAATAAAGTACTGGATAAAGGCATAGAAAAAGGAGAAGAAGACGTCTAAGCTGTATAAGGAGAGATTAAAGAAGTGAAGGGAGACTTTCAAAAGAACACGACGGAAATAGAGGACAAAGTTCAAGGGAAGATCGGTGTCCGCAAGAAGAGATTATACCAAACAATTCTCCGGCAAGTCCAGAGCTCACGTATGCCGGACCGATGGTCAAGCCCTTGAAATTTGATGGCTAAACGTCATGGGCTGTTTTCAAGACTCAGTTCAACGTTGTAAGTTCTGTGCACGGATGGGTGGATCGTGTAAAACCCAGTCAACTCGTGGCCTTTCTCCGAGGATCAGCGGCGGAGGTTCTTCAAGGAATACCAGCTGATAAGTGTGTTTTTCCTGTGACCTGTGTTTGTGTTTTACGGAGTTTTCGTGATTAACAGAACACAATCGTGAACACTGACATGCCCAAAATGGAAAAACGGAAATAGGAAAAAAAAGCAAAGGAAAATGCAAAAAGTTTAAAAGATAATAACAAAAAACAATAGTAAAATGTCTTTCGGGTTTATGGTGAAGAAGAATTCGTTATAAAATTTTAAATTAGGAGGATGGAAATAAAATATCTTCATTTTTAAAAATAAAATCCATCAAATTTCTAATTTTCGCTCCAGAGAGTGTTGATGCCATTACTCGAAGTACTGTCATTACTGTGTTACAGGCTTTGTGTCCACTGCAAAACCAAAGGATCTGTTTAGCCACAAACAGTATGCGAAACGCTCGCGTCGGAAAAATCCTGTCCACACCTTCTTTCGGCTCGTTAGTGTATACTGTCTGTGCGCCACGAGAACTCTGCTCGCCAAGTTGTCTTGTTGACGGCGGTCGCTATAGAAACAGTTTATCATAGGAAGAATCCTTTTCGAGTAGGTAGAAGTTCACGCATGATTTACTTTTTATACCGCCGCAAACTGGTACTAAGAATAACATAAAACTACGACCTCGGTCGGATTCCCCCTATTCGAAATGGATCTTTCCTAAAGTAACCAGTTGCTATAACTATTGCCGGTAAAGAGACAACTTGGCAAGAAAAGTTCTCGTGGCGGGCAGACAGTGCGCGCTTTTGATTATGACGTCAAGGGTCCAACGGCGTCGTCGCAGTTGTTTCGCGGAAGTTTAGAAACGGGAGTACCGGTTTAGTTGTCGTCCTAGTCACCTGACTAATTTCCAAATAATGAGATTTGTCAAAAAACATTCTCCATTTTACTTTAAAAAGAGATGTTACTGGTAAAATATTTAAACTAAAAATCTTCACTGGTGCGGTGAGAAAGTTTAGCCCTTTCACACCGAGCGAGGCAGTCCCGGGTGGTCTAGAATTTTCCCTTTAACAGGGATAAATGCCCATCTGAAGCGGTTGGTTTCTTTTGAGGGGAAGTGAGGTTCTGAGATCGCTTCCGAGATAAGCGCGGTAGGGGGTCCAATTTTCCTTGCCAATCACAGACCATTCCCGTGCGCCTTAAGGGAAGGTTATAGCAGGGGTGGTGTGGTGAGGTAAATGACCACCCAGATTAGGAGAGTCCAATTCATGTCGTATCCTCCCAAACCGGGCTAGAAGAAAAAAAGTCACCTCGGGATTAAAGAGTTAGAGATTCAGGCGTTATGTTCGTCTTTCGGTAACGGTACAAAATCACCTCATGTAGCTTCAAAATGGCAGAAAAATAAAACAATTCAGTAGCCTTTTATGAAGCAAATCATCGAGCAATTTCACTTTTGGTGTTCTTCGTTACCTTGTTTTAAGTGGAGATTTGTGAACTGCAGGTTCATGAGTGATTTAGTAAAGAATCCCATCAAACTTGTTAGTCCATTGCAATTAGACCGAAAAATGGCAAATAGGGGAAAAAATTTATATAGTTTTGAAACTTTGGTCAAATACTTCTTTGAGCTCAAGGATATCAGAACCAAAAAGTTTCCACCTCTCCGGGGGGGGGGGGGCTTGTGCCCCTAGAGGGGAAAACTGAAGTGAAGTGGAGTGTTAGGTCAGTTTTTACTAGATTTTTTCAACCCTACACATTGAATGTTAGAAATGGTAGAGATGGAAGTCGTAGAGAATGAAATTCTGCGTCGAATGAGTACCAACACTCTATATTTTGTTGCAGTAGTACGATTACAAACTCTTCACAAAGTTGCAATGATCTTTCAATTTTCAAAAAAATCATTATTCTTACAAAAGACGACACATACAATCAAATATTCTATCTAAATAAAGTTTGTATGAATAAGTATTCACTTTTGTAAGCACATGCATGTAATAATCTCACAATTTTATTTCAAATTCTAATATTATATATTTTAAAGTCTTAATGTATTCCAAAATCACTTTTCTTAAACTCCAGTTTCGTTCTATTTCCCGCACTGGAGGTATATTAAACCTCTCGTTTTGGCATATTTATTACTAAAAGAATATTTTAATCGTTTCCACTTGCACACAAATCACAAAATCAGCGATTTATGACCGCCATGCATTTTCCCTAAAACACTAACATAATGTACTGAAAATAGCTATTATTCCCTTCACTTTGATCACGTGTCTATCTGTTAAATCTCTACCTGGGAAAAAGCAGGGATCTTCTGTTCTCTTTTGGCTTAAAAACTTCAACTGAAATGGACGTACATTCCGTCACTCTCCCATAATAAAGTGAAATTTAGAATAACTCGGCCTGTTTAATCATTTAACGTCTACAACAGCGAATACATTTTATGCATATGTCAGAGCACCAATACCAGAGCGCTAGTGTGGTGTGAAAGTTAGGAGAGAGAGAGTACAACTAGTCCATTGCAATGAGACCGAAAAACGACAATTAGGAGAAAATCTTATAAAGTTTTGAAACTTTGGTCAAATACTCTTCTAACATCAAGGAAACGGAAACCGTCAAGTTTCCATCCCTGGGGCGGGAACTCCCCCCGAACCCCCCTTCGAACTTGCAAAACCATCAAAGCACAAAATGATCGTACCCAGCTTATAAAATAATAATTAACATTGCTTATTTTTGTAACTGCAATAAATTATTTTCATAAATATTCTAATTATATGTAGCCTCTTGCTGGCCATGTTTTATAATATTTTTGATATAGTTCCAGAGCGACCAGTTGGTAACACTGACAACCTTTACTTCGTTCTTGATGGAGATTCTCTTATTCATCGTGTAGTATGGCCAAATCAAGAGACTTTCGGTGATGTTTACACCACATATATGTCTTATATCAAGAGACATTACGGCGATGAAGTAACAGTTGTTTCTGACGGATATACCGAAAGCAGTGTTAACACAAAGGTTGTTGAACGCCAAAGACGAAGGATGAAGCGTACCTCAAGAGAAATAATTTTTAATGAAATCACAGTTCTCCTGGACCCTCAGAGACAATTTCTAAGCAATCTTGCAAATAAGGAGTTTTTCATTTCGTAAACTCGCTAGAAGCTTGGAGAACGTAGGCATATGCACGTTTGTAGCAACAGATGATGCTGATGTACATATTGTGAAGACCGGTATAGAGACATATGAGAAGATTAAGAAACAAGTTTATGTAATTGGCAAAGATGTTGATATTCTTGTTTTACTTACTGCTCTTACTCCAGACTATATAGATATTCTCATGTTGAAAGAGGGTAAAGGTAAAGTCAAAGATAGGTTCTATAGCTCTAAAGAAATGCAGAATTCCAACCTTGTGATAGAATGCAAAAAAATCCATTCCCTTCGTTCATGCGATTAGTGGTTGTGACACAACTTCAGGGTTCTATAGAAAGGGAAAACTACAAGCAGTGCAATTGCTCATCTTATTCAGGCTAATTTCCTCTTTCTTCGTGTTGCTGTACAATGCGATGATGAACCTCTCTCCTGCTCTTTTAATCTCAGTGTAAGTTGATTTAGGTTTATTCAAGATCTCAAGGATATCTCGCAGGTATTTACTGAGGTTGAACAATTGCACTGCTTGTAGTTTTCCCATTCCATAGAACCCTGAGGTTGTGTCACAACCACTAATCGCATGAACGAAGAGAATGGATTTTTTTTTGTGTGTGCATTCGATCACAAGATTAGAATTCTGCAGATCTTTAGAGCTATAGAGCCTATCTTTGACTTTACCTTTACCCTCTTTCAACATGAGAATATCTATATAGTCTGGAGTAAGAGCAGTAAGTAAAACAAGAATATCAACATCTTTGCCAATTACATAAACTTGTTTCTTAATCTTCTCATATGTCTCTATACCGGTCTTCACAATATGTACATCAGCATCATCTGTTGCTACAAACGTGCATATGCCTACGTTCTCCAAGCTTCTAGCGAGTTTGCGAAATGAAAAACTCCTTATTTGCAAGATTGCTTAGAAATTGTCTCTGAGGGTCAAGGAAAACTATGCTTTCATTAAAAATTATTTCTCTTGAGGTACGCTTCATCTTTCGCCTTTGGCGTTCAACAACCTTTGTGTTAACACTGCTTTCGGTATATCCGTCAGAAACAACTGTTACTTCATCGCCGTAATGCTTCTTGATATAAGACATATATGTGGTGTAAACATCACCAAAATTCTTTTGCTTTGGCCATACTACACGATGAATAAGAGAGCCTCCATCAAGAACGAAGTAAAGGTTGTCCGTGTTACCAACTGGTCGCTCTTGAACTGTATCAAAGATATTATAAAACATGGCCAGCAAGAGGCTACATATAATTAGAATATTTATGAAAATAATTTATTGCAGTTAAAAAAATAAGCAATGTTAATTATTGTTTTATAGGCTGGTTACGATCATTTTGTGCTTTGATGGTATTGCAAGTTCGAGGGGGGTTGGGGAGAAGTCCCCTCCCCTCAGGGATGGAAACTTGACTGTTTCAGTTTCCTTGATGTCAGAAGAGTATTTGACCAAAGTTTCAAAACTTTATAAAATTTTCTCCTAATTGTCGTTTTTTGGTCTCATTGCAGTGGACTAGTTGTACTCTCTCTCCTAACTTCCACACCACACTAGCGCTCTGATTGATGCTCTGACATATGCATGTGTTTACAAAAGTGAATACTTATACATACAAACTTTATTTAGATAGAATATTTCATTGTATGCGTCGTCTTTTGTAAGAATAATGATTTTTTTTGAAAATTGAAAAATCATTGCAACTGTGATAAGAGTTTGTAATCGTACTACTGCAACAAAATATATAGTGTTGATACTCATTCGACGCAGAATTTTATGCTCTACGACTTTCATGTTTACCATTTCTAACATTGAATGTGTAGGGTTGAAGAAATCTAGGAAAAACTGATCTAAAACTCCACTTCACTTCAGTTTTTTCCCCATAGGGACGGAAGCTCCCCCCGGAGAGGTGGAAACTTTTCGGTTCTGATATCCTTGAGGTCAAAGAAGTACGTACTTGACCAAAGTTTCAGAACTATATAAATTTTTTCCCCTGTTTTACCTAATTGCAATGGGCTATGTCCTCATCCAACAACGTGGATCTTCCCCACAGTTAGTTTTATCCTTAGCTTTCAGAAACGGGAGTTGCTGAAGTTGATGATTTTCACTGGAAAATGCTGTGGCGGATGTTTCCGTCTCGAAGTTGACGCAGATCATCGCTTAAATCAGAGGTTCCCAACCTGTAGTACGCGTACCCCTGGATACGTGAAGGACCATTTGGGGGTACGCTAAATCAAAGTTATTAATGGCGGAAGCAAGAAAACATAAGGGATTTAAAAAGTTAGAGAATTTTGTTTCTCCAAGCGAATACTTGCTATTTAATAACTACAGTCAAACCCCGTTGTTAAAAGTGCCCTGCAGTAATTTATCCAGATAACGGACCCAGCATCACACAAAAGGCTTTTATTTGGACATAAGCACGCACACACGCACACAAGACGAATCACAGGAACAACAGATACACAGAAAAGAAACAAGTACGTCAGGCCTCTTCGGCCCCGAGATTACATCTACTAGAGAAGGGAAAAAGATTCCCCTTTACAATTTCCGGTAGGGATTAAATCTCTAACATCCACCCCCCGGGTGAAGACCTTCATAAATTTTGAGTATATTAATAACAGAATAATACATACAATTAGCATGATCACACAATATAATACAAATTACAGCAATTAATACAAATACAACATCCAAATTTTGATTATATAAAATATACCATTGAAACAAATATAATATTAATAATATCAAACACATCTAATTCTCAGTGGGCAAAATGGCTACATCACGAACATTACGTTTCAACACAGTACCATTTGGTAATTTAATGTTTACAACTCGAATTTGGTTGTCTTTACCATGGAAGAGCTCGGAAATTCTGTCTAACAACCATTTAGTTCCTGGTAAATTTTCATTTTTTATCAGAACAAGTGTTCCAACCTTTACATCATTCACTTTAAATTTCCATTTATACCGTTGTTGTAAATTACATAGATAATCGCGCTTCCATACCTTCCAAACAGATTGAGAGAATTTTGTGATCTTCTGACATTTGGACAATCTAGTTTCCTTTATTTCACTCAACAATGGTTCAACAATTCCATTGATTGGCCTGCCAATTAAAAAATGCCCCGGTGACAATGTCTCAAAATCGTCGAATTCCGGAGAAAGCGGAGTGAGAGGCCTAGAGTTCAGAACGCCCTCAATTTCGGCCAGAATCGTTATGAATTCTTCAAGCGTTAATTTTTGGCTTCCAATCACACGTTTCAAATGGAATTTAAACGACTTCACACCCGCCTCCCAAATACCTCCGAAATTCGGTGATTTAGGTGGAATAAACTTCCACTCAATTGATTCTGAAGTTAGAAATTCACTTAGACATTGATCAGGCGAGTTAACATGATTGTATAACATTTTAATTTCCCTATCAGCACCGACAAATGTTTTGGAGTTGTCAGTGAGAATTTTTGCACATTTTCCTCTTCTTCCAAAGAAGCGTTTTAAGCTTGCAATGAAACAATCCGATGTTTGATCAGTTACAAAATCAAGATGCAAGGCCTTTGTACACAAACACACATAAATAACAACATAAACTTTGTTTAGTATACCCTTTCGCTGGTTTTTGAATTTTAAGAAAAAGGGACCAGCAAAATCAATGCCAGTAACATTAAAAACATGATTAGGAGTCACACGATCAGTTGGTAAGTCGCCCATTATTTGGGAGGTTAAAACTGGCTTGTTTTTTGCACATGTAATGCACTTAAATATAACCTTTTTACAATTATGTTTACCATTAATTGGCCAAAATTTTTGGCGCACCTGATACAGTAAGGCTTGTGCACCTAAATGCAAATATTTTTTATGATAATATACCAAAATGTTTGTGGTTAAAATGTGGTTAGTTGGCAACACTATAGGATGCTTAGAATATACATTTAATTTGGAATGTTTTAATCTTCCACCAACTTTTAGAATACCATTTTCATCAATAAAAACATTTAATGAGGACAATTTACTTTTATTGGAAACACCCTTACCTCTTTTCAGGTCTTTTATTTCTTCCTGAAACTTACCTTCCTGAACCATGCGGATTAGAGAGTTTTCCGCACGTATCCGTTCATCAGCCTTAACGGGCCCAAACTTCTTTGACTCAGGAAACCTACAATTGGCTGCAAATCTAAAAACATATGATATAATACGAATCAATTTGGTATAGTCATTAGTAATACTGAGAAGATTGTCTATAAAGTCATTGCGACAATGTTCTGTCACAGTCATAACTGGAACATAATTTTTAGTAAGTTCGTCGGCAATGTCCGTTTCGTTGATTTCACTGTCCGCTGAGTTGTTGAAACTTAAATTTTGGCTGGTTAGCCAATCTGGTCCGTGCCACCAAACATCGTCTTGCACCAACACATGAATGGAGAGTCCTCGAGTTAACTTGTCTGCTGGATTGGTTTTACCTCTACAGTAATTCCAATGATCTCGGTTGGTTTTCTCCTGGATTTCTCGTACACGATTTCTCACAAACTCCTTCCAACGTAGGGGATCGCCGTTTATCCAGTGGAGAGTAATTTGCGAATCTGACCAAAAGAAAATGTGATCAGATGTTATCCAAGGAAATGTCTTTTGTAGATACTCTGCTAACCTGGCAGAAACAAGTGCTCCCATTAGTTCCAGTCTTGCCAAGCTTAACTTCTTTAAAGGAGCTAAACGGCATTTCGCAACTATAAAGCTGGAGCTTATTGTCCCATCAGTCACTTTCCTGAAATAAGCCACACATCCGTATGCCTTTGGGCTGGCATCCGAGAAAATATGTATTTCTGCAGGTTCAGTCTCTGAATTTAAGAAGTAAGGACGAGACAAGGAAATCTGACAGGCAGTGTCCACCTCATCAAGCCATGACTGAAATGTCTCGTGAATGTCCGGTGGTAATGGCTCATCCCATTTCAGATCTCGCTCCCACGTATTTTGTAGGAGCAACTTCATTCTAACCGTGAAGGGTGTTAGCATTCCTAAAGGATCAAAAAGCATCCCACAGATGCTCAACACTGATCGCTTTGACAGGTAAGTGCCCTTCATATTGGAGATGTTACCTATATCAACTTTCAAACAGTTCAGGTGATGATTCCAGACAAGCCCCAACACCTTCTGGGTAACTTCTGATTCTGCTACACATTCTCGATAATCAACTTCGTTGTTTTTCCACCATCGTTCAAGATCTGGCGAAGACGTCACCCATTTCCGAAGATTCATTCCAGCTTCCTTCAAAATTTGCGAAGAATCTTTATAATATTCTTTAGCCTTTGGTAGTGTTTCTACACTACATAAAAAATCATCAACATATAGGTCATTCAGTTTTTGCGTCACTTCCAAATGTGAATATTTTTTCAAATGAGTCCTTATAGTAGCTGCCAATATAAAGGGGCTACAATTTACTCCAAAGGGAACTCTTTTCATTTTTAGTGCACGGATAGGTTGGCCCTCAAGATCGAGACAAGTACCGTTATCTTGGCCCCACAGAAACTGCAGGTATTTCCTGTCATTTCCTTTTATACCTATTTCCAAAAAGGCACGCTGAATGTCTGCGCACATCGCGATTTTTCCAATTCTGAATTTTAAAACTATCCTCAATAATTCAGGGTTTAAATTTGGGCCGCTATATAGCAAATCATTGAGGGGCACATGACCTTTGGATTTAGAAGAAGCGTCGAAACAAATGCGCACCTTAGTGGTTTCCTTTTGCTCCCTTATTACAGCATGATGGGGCATGAAATATCCCGGGCACCTATTATTAGGTTCGCAATTTGCATACTCGACGATTCCATCCTTTAATTGCTGTTGAATAATTTCTTTGTAATTCAAGTACAAATTTTTATCTCTTTTAAACTTGCCATTTAAGTTAAACAATCGTTTTTTGCGATCTCATAATTATTGTTTAGTTGAGATTGATCATCTTTCCAAAGTAATTTTGTTTCATACCGACCATTTGTATATGTCGTGTTTTCTTCAAATTTTTCTAGAATTTGCATTTCCAAATTTATGTTTTCTTGCGAGTTAATTCCCATATTTTCTAACTCCCAAAATTTGTTTATTTTGTCATAGTCCATTTTCCCATCTATGACTGACAAATAGTTAACCTGAATCTCATTAACCTTTCCCTCGTCATTTATTCTACCTTGCAAGATTTCCCCAAAAATACTGTTAGTCACCATTAACCTTTTACTAATTTTCAAATTTCTTTCACCTAATATCTCACAAATAAAATCCGATCCAATTAACAAATCGATATCCGAATTGCAACCATCGTCCGCTAATGTTAATCCCTTTTCTGAAGCTATTTCCTTAATAAATTTGCTTGGGACAGAGACCTTACCCTGAGTAATTCTATCTGTGACGGCGGCATTTAATGTTAACACTCACAATTGGTCGGATTCCTAATATTTCGAAATTTAAATCAACTATGTCGAAACTTTCTTTTTACCATTTGAGCCAGAACGCATAGAATTTTACCTCTTTGTGAGATGGTTTTTAATACCTGATTCTGCGATATCCTTCAAAACAAACGAGATCAACTGCTCCCCCCATTGTACTAGAATCACGAACCCTTTTGTTATTTTATTTCTGCAACAAAATGTTTGTAGAAAAGTGAGTCACCCCGTATTTTTGTTAAGGCAGATAAAGCATCAGTTTGGATTGACCTGAGAATTTACAGTGCTGAATGTTTAACCTTTGATTTGAGCTGCGATCTGCTGGAATCGCCACATCCTTAGGGGTTCTGAGTGGGGAACGAAGTTTCACATAGGAGCTTGTGGTAAGAATCTGTCTCTTACATCTGCAGCTTGAGATATTTCTTCTGCATATCCTAGCTTCAGTATGGGAAGTTTAAAACATAAATAAGCATCGATTGATAACTTTAGATCTTTCCTCTTGAACACTCCAAAGGGAAATTTCAGACGAAGTATCTGTTTGACGCTATTGCCTATACACAAAATACCAGTCTGCTCGGGCTCTGAGTGATTCATCCATCGCGCGGGATGATGAAATGAGTTTTGATCAGATGATTTGTTTTTGTTGGCATTGGCGCCATTCTTTTCGAAAATAGGAACGCGAAGGGTGCCTCATTGAAAGATTTTTCCCCTACATCAATGTCTCCTTTTCAATGAAAGTTATTAAATCCTTGATGTCAACTGCCCTCATCTTGACGTTGTGGTATACTGAGATTAATTTCTAGAGGATTTTGCAATATAACGGGGAAAAGAAGATTGGAATGTTTCCTATTAACATTAAGGGATTGAAGGAGTCAACCTTGAGTTTCACAACTATCATGTAACTTCCTTTAAAGCGATAAGAGTATTTTACTGATTTTAGCTACCAAGTTGTAACAATTTTTTCATGTGGGTATATAACAAATCCTTCCTTCCGAATCTTTTTTACACCTAATTAAGTGACGAATCGTAGTTCTCATTAGTTAGCGAAAATCCAGAGATTGC
>BGPR01024268.1:0-23402 GCA_013235015.1 Araneus ventricosus | reverse complement strand
AAGTTTCTAATTTTTGACACGTAACCAACAACATTAAACATAATTTTATTTTTATTTTAGTTAAGTATTGAGGCAATAGAACAAACAATGATCTCTGAAAAATTTCGTTAAAAATAGCTGTAGCATATTTATATACCTTTACTAATAAGAAAGAAGAATGCTCTTGCATTTCAATTCGCCAGGCAGACCGCTCTACCTAGAGCTATGAAACTTTGCTCAAATATACTAAAGTGGTGGTGGGAGAATGTGTACTTCAGGTCCATTTTTAAAATCTTTATTAACTACAGATTAAGCGAATTTGGGTTTTTCCTTGATAACTTTGGAAAATATTAAACCACAAAAATGATTTCTATACCAAATAAAAAATTATTTCTTCTATGATAACAATTTAGTTGCCATGTAGTTTTTTCACTAATTTTAACCTAATTCTAATTATCACCACCTTCCCCATTTCAATATTTGAAATGTATCCTGGGGAATATTATCGTCCTAACCGTTGCCAAATACATATCATAAAACTACTTCCATCGATTTAATTTATGGCACTGAACTGAAACATCGAACGCAAGAAAAAAAAAATGGAATCTCATCGTTTTTTCCCTGGATCCTTCAAGTGATAACTTCAACTCTAATTTTCGTGTACCAGCCCAGATATAAAATTCTAGGCTTCAAATAAAGAACTTCGACAGGGTTACGCCCGAGAAAATATAAGAGCTAAAAAAATTTTATATAGATAAAATTTGTATTAAAATAGTGGTAAAGTTTCAATAAACACGTCTACGCACATTTAAAACTATCTTTGGAAAATGAATATAAACGTGAATGATTCTAAGCCAAATCTGTTGCAAAAATACTTGTGGGGAATGCAATTCTTGTTCTGAAATGTAGAGTTGATTTGTCAAGTTAAAGCTGCGCTGTGCTGAGTGTGACGTCACTTGGGAGGCCTTGTCTTGTATCTCAGCATAAAAGGCTCAGTCATTCATTGCATCTCTCACTTGCAGTAATAGCACGGTCCTTTTACGGTAAACTCCAAACTCAGCTAGGTGCAGAGTGAAGGCAGATTTTTAGTTGTGTTTTTAAAAGAATTTTAATGTTTTAATAAAATGGTTGTTTTAAATTAATGACGTCATCATTGGAATCACTGAACGCAAACTTCATTCAAAATAATCACGAAATCGTGACCCGTATCTCAATTATAACTTCAACTCTAATTTTCGTTTACCAATATGAAATTCCAGGCTTTAAATAAAGAATAAAACAATTTATACTTCTTTGCAACAATTTATTCCTCTTCTTCCAGAGTTAAAAGCTCAAAAAAAATTTATACCGATAAAATTTGTATTAAAATAATGGTAAAATTTCAATAACACGTCTACGTATATTTAAAAATTATGTTTGGAGAAATAAATACAAACTTGAATGATTCTAAGACGAATCTGTTGAAGAAATACTTACTAAATTATTTCCTAAGAAAATTATCAGCCTTTCAAATCAGCCTCATACCGGCGTTAACTCTAGAATCTTTTCAATTGATGGAATATTCACGTCTTGTGTGCATTGTAGTTTCCTTTATTACAAAACATCATTGTATGACATGTGAGTTTAGGAAATTAGAAATTGCATGAATATGACAAAAATAAGGTGACCAACTTTTTTACAATGAAAAGTAGGACACAAATAAATTTTAAAAAAAATACTGTAAATAAAAGAAACATTTTATTCATTGCAACAGGAATGCAGAACGCACTATAATATGATAAATGCATAAAAAAATTCGTACATTTGATTGTAATTACGATTACATGCCTATCAATTATTATTTAAGTGGGAACTTTTCCACTGAATGAATATTTTTCTCAATGTATCGTCTTTTAACAATATATTGGAAATATATGAACAAGAAATATCCTGCATATTGAATTTTTAAGCAGGTGCTGCAGATAGAGTATCCACATTCAGACTTGATTTTTCACAGGACCAAGAATCATTAACAATTGAAAAACCCTTTCAACTGCTGCATTAGTTCCAGGGCAGCACAACATAAATTGAAAATGAAGAAAAAGTCACTTGGAATATGTTCATTTTTGAATAGGCTTAATATTTCTTTCTATATTTTATCAATTTCAACGTGTTTATTTTCCCATTATATAAATTTCCAGAATTTAAATATACATTCAATTTTCAAATTTCGAAAAGTTGGACACTTTTCGAGGGAGGACAGAACTTATAAAAGAAGGACTGCTCTCTCTAAAGGAGGACGATTGGTCACCTTAGTTATTCTTAAGTTATTTAATAAGTAGTGTGATTTTGAATTAACAATTGACTGTGGTTAAAAGATTATAAAGATTGTATTAAGTGTTTACAATGAAAATTATATATTCACTTTTTCGAGAGGGGGGCGAAGAATATGCTGGACCTGCGGTGTAGAAATGATTAAATCCGGCCCTGCAATCAAACCTAAAAGATTATTTTACGATAATTCAAGGCAGTGGCGAATATAGCACCCCCCCCCCCCCCGCCGCTGAGGTCATAGAAATTCTGTATCGTAGTGACGAATGTCAAACCTTGTGGCTTATGTAAACTAAAACACTTTAACTTTACAGATTTTCCTCACCTGATAATAAGAATCATAAAGAACACTACAATACTTTCGATAATTTAATAAAAAATACAATGAAATAACTAGCCAAAAAATGTTTTCGACCGCGTCAACGCTACATGTACAAGTGGACTGACTAGAAAAGTAAGAAATGTTTCGAGTCTGTCAAGCCAGAAAGCAATGTTGTCACGATTTTATTATTTTTTAAAATGAAAATTAAGAACCAACAGTTGTAGTGATTTTAAATAAAATCAAGAATTTTGGTTTAGCTCTGGGGCGGGGGGCTGCAGCCCGATAGCTCCCCCTCCTGGATTCGCAAGATTCAAGAAGGTAAAATGTTTATTGTATCAAGAACCACCGCATTAGCCAATGTGATGCTGACAACTGATCCCTTTGTAGGTGGCTCTCAAAGGCTCCATGACTTACAGTTTAATTTCTTTTTCCTTTCTTCCTTTTGTGATTTCTTCATTTGAAGATACACAAAAGCACTAGGTATATGCGAACAATACCACGTTGAATGAGTTCCAGAACCATATTACCAACGCTTTCATAAACATAGCAAATGGCATGCCCCAACTTTTCTAGATAGAACTTAGTTTACCATACGTCCGGATTTCAAGCTCCCGTCCGGATCTTCAAAATGTTCGGATTTATGCCAGTGGATTTAGGCGAGAGAGAAATTTGGTTTTGATAGAGAAAATCTGCTGTATTCGAAAAAGCTGACGTCATTCCACTAATGAAAGAAAATTCATTGTTTACACTGTATAAATCCATTGCTGATGATAAAATAAATGAGCGTCCTTATCCAGGCACCAGCTCAAACTAAATATTAAAAGTTTTGACAGTTATTTTTTCAGAAATATAATTTTGATACCAAACATTATTGAAAATTGTGTATTCTTTCGATTCTGGCGTCTTAAATTTTTTTCACTTCCTCAAATTCTTTGCTAGTGTTATGATAGAGGGTCGTTGGTAGGCAGCTTTTAGAATTTTATACTATACTTTGACCCCCCTCCCCGGCGTGTCCGGATTTCAACTAAAGAAATTTTATTAACCCTAGATAGAACTGCACTACCTTATAGATGTGGGCCGCTTAACCCTTTTTAAGGCTGTGGAAAGTGTACTTCCTACCAAATCAATCAATTTTAAAATGCAATTTTTAAGGATGGCGAAAGATTTTATCAAATTTTTCGATGAAACAGAAACATAGATATTCTAGTATCTTATGTCAAACCATAATGAAGTATCTTGACTTGCTAACCAATTATTAATTTATAAAAATTAATTGACAAAAATTAATGCCCTTCAATAAGCTGAAAGAATTTCTTTTCTTAAATTAATTTTAATCCCAAACTTATTTTACTATACCACTGATACCATACCATTTTATTATACCACTTTACTATACCATTTTACTACACCACTTTACTGTACCATTTTACTATACCACTAATAGAAAAAATGTCATTTAAAATGTTAACGAAAGGAGAACTTACAGAACTTTTGTAACCATTCGAGAAAAAAATTGGAATTTTTACGGCGTTTTTTATGAGATATTGTTTACTTTCGTAGTTGTAATACTTTTTTGAAATGTAGTGAGTTACAACCCGATGATTACAATGTAATTACTCTAGATACATAGGAAGCATTTTAGACGTCAAAAAATTCCATGCATTTTTACGTTTTGCATCTTCCTGAGTCTGAAAAAAAACTTTTTTGAAATTATTTCCAGACAGTTAGGCAGTCAACACGAGGTTGGATTTGATCCAAAATTTTGTACACATCTACAATTTTGGTAATAAAACTGAATACCAAATATCATCCATCTAGCTCCTTGTGTTTTTGATTTATCGTGTTAACATGCACACGGACAGACTTAAGTTTGACGATTTTACCCAAAGTTTGATGGAAATCTGCAATATGAGCCTTCCTTCTAACTCGGTACATTTTTAAGTATCGCTAGGGTTGCCATAAATGCCAAGCATTGATACAGGACGTTTAAGTGATAAATAAATAAAATATGAAAAAAGTAGGTGATAATTGTTCAATTCACTGATAAAAAAAGTCAATAATGTTTAAGCAATCCAACAAAATAAAGAGGTAGAATAACAATAAAGACTCAAGGCTAATCTTTTTCAGCCCAGTCATATCTTGAAGCTGATTTTACTTTCTTAAATATATCATTTTCTTCTGTCACATAATTATAAAATTGCGCAAAAGTCATTTAAAAATTATAATGACAAATCAAAATTGCTTCAATTGTCTCCCCTCACAATCTGTTACTTTCATCCAACCATTGACTTGACATCAGAAAAAATATTCTCTCCACATTTATATTGTGGGATGGAATGGCAAATGCGTATTCACATAGCTTTATTAGACATGACTTCTGATCAATGTACAGCAGATGCGGGGGGGGGGGGGAAATTGTACCACCCAGCATTATTCTGTCATCATTCATCGGAAATTAAAACAAAAGGTACCGATTTTCAGGAAATACCGTCTACTAAACAATTCCATATCAAAAAAATCGTCTACTTATAAATGGTCGTCTACTTATTTATAATTGCACTAACTTCAAAATTTCCAATGACAACAACCCATTTTTGATGACATAAATAAATTCCTCAACAAAAAATGCACCAAGATATCAATTTTGTTGAATTGACCATTAAACGATCGGAAGATATTCGGCATTTTGTGTTCGAGATATAAAAGAGACCGTCTCCATATTTAGATATTGAAGCTCGCTGCTTGCGTTTAAATGTCGGTGGTAGAATCCTAATTTCTTTTTTTACATTGTTATTACAAAATTCTGCAATTTTTACATTTTTATTACAAAATAATATAAAATTCTGCAATTAGAAATTTTCTCCAAAAAATATGATTTCTATCCATATGTATTACATTACTAAATGAAAGAAAGGTGTTACCTTTTTTAAATATATGAACGCCCCCCCAAGTGCATCGTTTCTCAGAGATAATAGAAAATTAAATGTAACTTAAAAACTACTTTTTCGAACGAGATGCAATTTTGCATGAGCTTATTAAATAGCCTTTTTTGCATCGATTACTGTTAAAATTTGGAGGTGTTGACACTCAAAAAGTTTTAAACATAAAGTTTAATAAAATATTTCCTGTGTTCAAAATTATTTTTAAATTAAAAGTATAGGCGCAGAATGTATATACTACTTCATACTATTACATCAAAAAAGTTCTAGGTCAATAACTATATTATATCTCAAGATATCAACAAAAATTGAAAATTTTTCTTTAACATTAAGAACTCAAAATTTTATTTGCTTATACTTTCGAAACAAATGAAGTTTGAATGATAAAATTTGGTATCCGAACACAACTTTCGATGCAGTTTTGACATCCATTGAAAAAATGGGTAAGGCCATTGTAAATTTTGAAGTTAGTGCAATTATAAATATGTATATGACCCTTTATAAAATTTTTTGATATGGAATAGTTAAGTAGATTTTATTTCCTTAAATTTGGTACCTTTTGTTTTAATTTCCGATGAAAGATGGCAGAATAATGCTGGATGGTTCGTTTTTTATCCGCGACTGTACTTAGTATTTGTAAAAATCTTCAGCTTCATAGTTGCTTCGTAGTTTAGTTGGCATTATTTTTCTCTAAATAATCTTTTAGACATACAAACTGGTTGAATAGAATCTCAGTGTTGCCAATATCGATCTTTCTTATTTGTAAATATGCTATAGTACGTCGTATTTCTTCCCATTCAGCAATTTGATTGAGTGTAGGAAGGAAACGGGACAAAATCATCACAAATAGTAATCCGGAACTGAGTAGTTTAATACGGTGACAGCTCCGTATATACGGGACGTATGTCAATCCTAGTTATCGTGTTCATAGACAGACAGACAGGCGTAGTTCCAAATATGGATTTTCCCATGCAGAAAGTTCTAAAATGAGGAGATTCATCAAGATCTGGAGGTAGAACCCCTTTCTTACTTCACATACGAAAAAATAAAAAATAGGCCTTATAAGAATTTTCCAAACTAAAATTTATGTTCGGTGTCATTATTTGAGCCAAGACTCTGATTTTAGAAACACTCTTTAAAAGATAAATTGAATGAAACAAAAACGATAAAAATACCGAAACGTACATAGAGTAAAAGAAGAAGATACAAGAGGACAAGAACTGGTAATGACGTCAACAATGAAGACGAACAATCTGGATGTTAGGTGCCATTGACTTCTTATTCATTTTGGAGGCATAAAGGCTTTTAATATTGATAGGAACAAAAACAAGTAGACACAAAGAAAAATTAAAAGATTTCGTCGTTTCATCACAGTCCCGATTACTTTGTATTCATTATAATGATGAAGTACTTCGTTCATACCACAGAGAAGAAGAATCAGAGGTCTCACTCCGGAGTTTGATTAACTATCGCAGCGCCGCCTACCGAGGGCACTATAACGACAAACCACAGAGAAACCATAACATGACGCCATATTGGATTTCACCGCAGAGCTGTGTAGAATCTTTCTTGCTACAAACCAGAACACGACGCCATTATTGTATCGAACGAAAAGCAACCGGAACGGCGCCATGTTGTGTTGCTGGTTTAATTTTTGCTGCTGCATGTCAGCGTCACAAATAATCAGGAGGTTTTTTTCAGAATTAGATACTTTATGTAGAATAAAGACTTGTGTCTATTCCAGTTTTTTGAACCTGTGTTACTGCTTTCCCATTCAAGATTCCTGGAGATGAGAACGGTAAGTTTAAAATGCGTTACAAAATTTTTTATGAGATGTTATTTAAATAACTGAAAAACTTCTAATATTTAAAATACTTCTTTTCACTTTTTGTATATAAAATAATAAAATTTTATTTTATTTTTGTGCAGTTGCTGAAGCATGTTAAAATGCTTATCATATGGAATAATCTGACAAAAATGTGCATGAATTCTTTAAATTCTTTTTAGTCCTGTTTTTCGACAGATTTATTTCGACATAGTATGACTTGGTAATTAAAATAATTTTAAAAGATATTAATGGAACTCTCGCTTATTGCTGTCAGAAAAACTTATAATTATTGCTATGATGTATTGTGAACTGTCAAAGTAATATACAAGTTAAAATTCTTTTATCAGTAATTTAATATTGAAATACAGCTGAAAATCATAAATATTGCATTTATAATAATATTGATTTTGAGTGGTAAGTTTTAGTTGAGTTTTTATAGTATGAAAATTGTTGCTGTTATTTGTGCTCTAAGCTGAAGTAATATTGAGATGTTCTATGTTTAGTATGTGTAATTATATCCGAAGCAAGCTTTTTTACAAATGCCTACTATGAAATAGAATGAAATGAACTAATTTAATATCTCTAGTCTGTTTAATGTTTACACTTATTTATTATTATTACATACTGCTTATTAGTATCTTAGAAATAATGCAGTATCTTAGTATAGCATCCTTATGCAAATTTCAATTCCCTTTTAAGAAGATTCTTATTTTTATTAGTATTTATTTTTAACATCGTTTTCCAGAGGCAAATTAAAATATTCATTCTTATTTGTGTAAATAAAATGTAGGAAATTTGTTTAATAAGCATATTGGCTAATACTAGTTTAGTAAAGTTCTCAAAATATTTTTATCTGTTTTATTTAACACAGCGTCATATAAGAAAATTAATTGTTATTGGCTGAAAGTGAATATTTTATTCATAATATTCAATGTTTACAATGAAGTGAAGTCTTTAATAAAAATAAATTGGTTTGTGGTATACAAATGGAATCTACTAGAAATTTGTTTCTTTTTCAGGCAGTCTGTCAATGTTGGAGCTGTTTTGTCTTCAAGATGGCTGGTCATATGAAATGCACCAAGATTTTATAGATATTTGTCTAAAAATGTGGAAAATAATTTATGTTCAAAGGAACTCTCATATTATAGATAAACTACATATTATGATTGATACTGCAGTTGTTGTCTAGTTGATTTGAGGAAATAAGTTTTGGAACTTTTCTGTGTATCTTACAATGAGTCGGGTTCTAAGTTATCGTTACACTCTTTATGCTAACAATATTTCATTTAAAAAAATTACATTCTTTTATTTTTCTTTAAATGGCTGCAATTTTTTTAAATGCCAAATTCATGATGCATATGCATTATCCAACTTCAGTTCTTTGAGAAAAAAGAATTATTTTGTGTTATAAGCTCTGTGGTCTCGGATAATTAAAAAATGATTGTTGATATGTCTTATTATTAAATATCTTGAAAATTGTTTTTGTTGAATAAAGTATTTAAATTAGCATTGTGTATATTAAAAGTCGTACAGATATGAGATTAATGCTGCTTTAAATTTTCATACTAAATTGCCTGTCAATGTTTCATTCATTCATATAAAGGTGGTCCAAGTCTTGTAGATACATAAATTTAAATCAATTTAACCATTTTTTATTTCAGGTGTGTAGATTATGTGTTTTATTGATTGCATTAATTATAAATAATGAAATTTCAGTGGCTTTAGTTTATAGAGAAAAGTAGTAGTGGTCTAAGATTTAAAAATGACTTGATATATTGTATTATTAAATATCTTGAAAATTGTTTTTGTTGGATAAAGTATTTCAAAGTATTTAAATTAGCATTGTGTATATTAAAAAAAGTTGTACAGATACGAGATTAATACTCCTTTAAATTTTCTGTCATTTGTTTCATTCATTCAAAGGTAGTCAATTTTACCATTTTTTTTTTTAAATTTAAGGTGTGTTTATATGTTTCATTGATTTTATTAATTATAAATAATGAAACTTAGAGGCCTAAGATACTTAAATATACCACCTCTTTATGTAATCTTACAACGAGTCTGTTTAGTTATCATCACACCCTTTAATTAGTTCCATTATATTTTGACAAATTCCTTTTATTTATTTTACAAAAATCCTTTATCTTTAAAAAATGCACGAACTAACTTCACTTCCTTTGAACAAAAAGAAGGAATCATTTTATTTCATATAACATCTGGAGGCAGAGCAGAAAATGTTTGATCTTATAATTTCAAGTTATTTTGATTTAAAAATGTGTTCTCTTGAATGTGTAGAATGTCAAACATCAATCATGAATGATTCTAAAACTTCAGATAATCATACAGTTTTTTTAATGATTATGGTGTTAGTAAATCTGATTATATTAAAGTATATTTGTATAGTTAGTATTTTAATATAGTTATAATAGTAATTTAAATTTTAAATATTTTTCAATAATCACCTACATGATGTAGACAGCTTATATTTAAATATCTTAGATAGTGTTGAAGAAAATGTGTTATCTTATATTTCAGGATATTTTCTAAAAAATAATTGTCACTTTATGAATGTATTGAATGTGAAAAGTTAATGGTAGATGAGAAAATTTTAGAAAATCATACAGTTTTTTTTTTTTTTTTGGATTTTAAAGAATATGATATCAGTAAATAGTCTGGCTTAAATTAGCCAACAAATAATTTGTTTCAATATTTTGTCAATTAACATGAATGTTTTTTGTCTAATTTAATTTATGTTCGCAAAGAAATAGTATAACCAAAAAATTCAACATTGTCAAAAATAGAGGTTTTTTAATGATCACCTGGAATACAAAGAAGACGCACAATGTTTTTTTTTTTATTTCCTCTTTAGTTCGAATTATGAACCATGATTTCAAATCCAACGCAAGTTCTAAAGATAAATTAAAATCTGTTTCCCAATTTTATTTTTTTGCTGATTTTATTATATTTCTGATTATAAATGCTTTTGAAAAAAATGTGTTTGTTGTTTCAAAATCATTATTTCATAATAGAACACGTACGAATGCTAGGTAGAATTATGAGGTGCATTGGGAGATTTAACTCCTGATAGGGCCACCCTAGGTGCCAAGTTCATTCAATTAATGTCCATCTATTGGGTTTTTTCATAACACTTTCTTATATTGAATATTTTTGTACTGTATATAACAATTAACTCTGGTTTCTAGGCAGTATTTGTAAGAAATGTTATGTTTTGTAACTTATTAAGCTTGTCCAATAAAATTAACATTGTTTTAAATATTTTGTATTTATTATAGCATCTTGTTTCATTACCATATATAAAGGTATTTAATTTTTTATGGGAAGGATTGGAAAAATTCTGAAAAATTAACTATACAAATGAATTTTCTCTGTGCAAATTACATTCTTCTAATATTTTTTTTATCTTGCAGAAGAATTAATGTGTATTTATTAAAAACTGTTGAAGTTTTAAAATATTCTGAAGGAGATAGTATAATAGTAACTAAAGCAACAAATATAATTTCTTGCTGAATTTAAGAAAATTACAAGTGAATAAATTACCTATATTCTATCAATTTTAATATCTTAAATAATAATGTGAATTTATGAAAAATTAACTTATCGTTGAAGTTTTAACATGTTCTGAAAGAGTAATATTATCTAATTCAATAAAAATTAATATCCTTTTGGTTAAAAAAATTTATGATCTGAAAGAACTTCTTAAATTGTAAATCAAACAGGTTAAAAATTATTGGTACCTTAGCAAACAGGCAAATCAATTTTTTAATGTTTTGAATGATATTCCAAATTTACTTTTAATTTCTGTATTAAAGAAAAAGTCAATTTAATGAGATTTAAAATAATTATCTAAACAATAATAAATGGCATTACTATTAGAATAACATTTTTAAATTAACAATATATATAAAAAAAGTAGCTATTCATATATTTAATAATCGTCGAAAAACGATTGAAAATATACACAACAAATTATTGTTTACATCGTTGTCATGACGATATGAAACGGCTTCGTTTCCTTCGCGTCAGAATGACGTCACGGTGACGTATTCTGGTTAGTTCTCTCTGCCCGCTACAGGCGGCGTACTGTCTATGTGAAGCGCAATGTTAAAAAAGTTGCCATTACGGTCTATGGGAGTGAGACCTCTGATTATTCTTCTCCTCTGTGGTTCATACCATGCAAATCTTCGGTTATACGTCGTTTTTCCACCTTCTAATATGTGAAAATTTGCTCCTTTCTAGTATGTGAACTGTGGTAACGATACCGTGACTTCGAAATTATCCACTATTGATGAATTAAGAGAAGACAAATTGTCTGGTGGTAATTTAAGCGAGGATGAAGTGTTTATCCCTTTTGTCAAAATAATAGTGAAGAAGCATTCAATGAACTTAATTCGAATCATAATGCTATACTTAATACTCACCTACAATCAGTACGCCATATGACAGATTAGGCATTTAAGCGGAGGTAGGCATTTTTTTAAATTAAACTTCTAAACGTAGCCATTTTTTTAATTAAACGCCTACCTACATGCATATAAATCTTATTAAATAAGAAATGAATAATTATTACTCAAGATATGCAATAAAGGTCGGTTAAAGGTTCGGTCGATTTTTCTCACTTTTATGACAAATGTTTAATTTTAATAGTGAAAAAGCATTAAATGAACATAATTCGAATCTTAATGCTATACTTAATACTCACCTACAATCAGTACGTCAGATGACAGATTAGGCATTTAAGCGCAGGTAGGCATTTTTTAAAATTAAACTTCTAAACGTAACCATTTTTTTAATTAAACGCCTACCTATATGCATATAAATCTTATTAAATAAGAAATGAATGATTATTACTCAAGATATGCAATAAAGGTCGGTTAAAGGTTCGGTCGATTTTTCTCACTTTTATGACAAATGTTTAATTTTAAAATTTTTTATTATTGATTTCCATACAATGTAGAATTATACTATATCTTTAAAAAACTTTAAAATTATTACTTTTAAATGAATTTCACTAATAGCATTAAATTTGTAAAATTCGAAGTTGTTCAGAAAAATTTCGATTATACGACTTTTCATTTACGCGTCGTTTCTCTTCAGTTCCTTGAAAGACGCATAAACGGAACTTAACTGTATTTCTTTTTCGTAGAGTCTTAAACGTGGAGATTCGTCAACATCTCGAGGACGAATTTTATCATAACTGCTGTGTTTTCTTTTCATTTACTTCGTGTACGAGAAAATAAAAAAATACACGGTTTTCTGAACTGTTTCTCAGATTTTTATTCTTGCGTCTTTTCTTACAAATGCAAATATAGCACATCGCTATATTTTCGCGACTTGCGCCTCGCTTCAGTATTATTCCAATAAATGTAACGAAACCTTGACAGTTGAATTAACAATCAATATCCAGATACTTCTGCTACTTTTATCATAAATTAAACATATCAAATAAAATTATAAACATGCATGAATGTTTATCAAGTCTACTAAAAGCATACGAGAATATTAACATTTGGCGCAACATAAACCATCAGCCACTTAAACATAAAATGCAGGAATAAACTTACCTTGAAAAAAAGTTGAAAATCGAGCTACCTGTCAAGCGAAGATCAACTCAAATGTAGCAGCTCGGTTAATATTTCTCTGAAGGACAACATATTCTGTGATGGGGGGAATTTCCCCCACTATTGAACGGAGCCCATTATTCCGGTTTTGGGAGCTATGAGCCTGTTTTTTCATATCGCCGACGAAACCACTATTCTCGGGTTCTCTTTCACTGCTGAACTGCGCATGCTCATTCACTAGTTCACCTCCTAGAAGAAATATTGTTGACACAATGGTGCGCAATCAAAACCAGGGCCGGCCTTTAACCGATTGGACCAATTGCTCCAAATAGAGCCCCGCGCAAGAGTGCAACAAATGAGTAGCACCACGAATCCCCTACTCAAACTTTTACTCAAATTAAAAACGAGTATCATTTTGATTTCAAAACATTATCCTCAGGAAATTTTTCATGCTTTAAATTCATTTCCAAACCAATGTTGTCCAATTTTTTCTTCGAGCCGGCTGACTGTTTCAAAAGTCAGAAATTGGATTTTTTTTTTCTACGTTTATGGATTGTTTTCGTTAGATAAATACGTCCGTACTTTGACTTCCTCAGTGATCATGAATAAATAACTTTATAAGGCTCTTAATTCTCTAGAGAACTTAATTGCTCTATATTGCGTCCAATCAGAAAAACAATACAAAAATTAGCATTTTTTGAATTTTTTAAAAATTTAAGTTTCAAGTAAGTGAAGTCATAAATAATTATTTTAAACTTATTAAAATTTTAAAAATAAATATTAATTTATATATTAAAATTTCACATTGTTTATTTATTTATTATGTATTCTTAATTAAAACTTAAATACATCGTGGTTATCCAAAATGTTTCCAATTGGACCCCGCATCTAGAAGGCCTGTCCTGATCAAAACCTTGTGTTTCTTTACAGATATATATATATAAGATGGTTTATGAAAAACTAAAATAGATACCATATGAGAAATGTAAATGTCAAGCAATTTTTTCTCCTTATAACATTTTTACAGTTCAAATTATTATTTAACATTTGATCATTTATATCGGAAGGAGAAATGACGAAAAGACTGCTTCTATACACATGTATAAGAAGAAGGTTTGCGAAAAATCTAATCAATTTAAAAGATCTATATTTTCCCCTTATTTATTACTTCAAATATTCAATAAACTTTCTTTAAATTTGAGGTCATTACAAAAAAATATATCTGACTTCATCACTTAGTCCTTTTTATCTTATTTTATTTCATTTTAATTTAAAGATTCTTTTCTTCGATACGGATTATGTTGCGAAGTTTTGTTCATGAGCCTGCGCACTAGCACAATTCTTCCTGTCATGTCCATCGCCTAAGATCGCAAACGATTTTTTCTCCGTAGCCTTAATTGTTTTCAGGAGTGAAAGAGAATATTAATGAGGGGAGGTTCCAAGTATCCGGTTCTTTCTGTTTCCTAATACGCAATGCGTCTTCTATTGAAAACGAAAAGAGAAATACCTATTACTTAGGAGAAACGTTTTGGCAATATGTTTGATGTCAAAATTCTACAATATTTGATTGGTAGAAATGTTCCTTGCGTATCTGTTATGTTGCAAACGTTCCCAACTGTTTGTGGAATCTTATTGCAAGCAAAATGATAAACAACAAGCTTATTAATGTTTGTTAATGAAAAAAGCTTTACAGCAGTTAGAATTTTAACACACAATCTCTTTCACCGATTAGTCATTTGTTTGAAAACGTCATTTAAAATGTCTGCAATTCAGTCATGCTATTGTTGAGTTGATGTCATAGTCATACATTTACATTACAATGTCAGAAAAGCTGCAAAACCTGTCACTGATCTTGCTTTGAGATTTGATTTTTTTTAAGTTTCTTGTTCAATTTTATTTATTTCATTCGGGATGAAAATATCTTCTTGACTAATATTTTTATATGAGAAAATACTTTTATATATAACATTATAATATACAAAATCCACTCACCTTCTACATTTCAATTAAAATGATATATCAGTAACAGGAAGCTATTTTTCAGTCTCGAAATTTCTCGAAAAATTACTATTTCTCCCCAACAGTTTGTAAAAGCGGTATAAAGATGTTTTTCCGTAAAACAGTATTAATTATGAAATAATGGTACCAAATTTAATTAAACATTGCGAGTGGCAACTCATGAGACAAATATATATTATAACTTAAAACATCTAAAATATTTTCGTACAACAGGAATGGCAACAAGATATTATATACTAGCAATACGCGCACGGCATTGCCCGTGCTATCTGGACTTCAACAAAATATAAAAAAAACCGCCCACAATGACATGAAAAAGTTTTGAAAACAAAATAAAAACAAAAGATATGCTTTATTGAATTTAGGAAAACAGTACCGAGTACGTTAATCAAAAACAATATTAATAAATGAGACAAACCAGCATGCGAAAGATGGGATATTATAGCATGCGAAAGATGCGAGACAAAGAAACATTTTAAGACACTGCCGAAAATAAGCATCGAATTCATTCAGTAAATGTATCTTCTCCGAGAAGAACGCGATAGTATATGACATCACCTGCCGCGAGGAAGGTCACGCACCAGCCAATGAGATGCATAACGAGATGTAACAATGTATGATGGGAAAGTTGACTCGCTCCGGAGAATGTCTCGCTGACAAAGCTGGCTTGCAAAAAAACTATTTGAACTGATCAGGGAACAATTAATTAAAAAAACGGAGAAAGGTATTTTAACGGTTCTTGTTTTAAATTCGACAGAAATGTTCGAGTTATAAGCTGAAAAAAATGAAAATTATAGAGTTGTTAGAACGTCAGATGCGAGAATTTGAAAAATTCTTTATGAAAAATTTCCACAAAAGTGACTATTATTTAAAAATTTCTCAAAATTCAGTAAATTATGTTGGAAATTCAAAACAAATTTCATTAGAAAGAAAATTGTTTGTTATATGCGATGGTGCATTGATTGTTTTTCAACGATCATTAGAAGAGATACTACGCCCGTGAACATGCCAAAAATGATCCAAAACAACACAAAACATTAAATAAAAAATTTTATGGATTAAATTTTAAAATTGCGGCTTCGAGGTGCATCGAGTCACCACTACGACTAACTGTGTGTCAAATTTCATGGCTATAAGTGCGATAGATTCGTCTGGACATCGCACACACACACACACAGGCACACGCAAACATTGCCTTTTACAAGTATAGATTCTATAAATGGATACCTAGTTTCTAATTCCTAAAAAAATATTAATGGCTTTTTAATTAATTGCATGAAAACCTTCGTTATCAGAATTTATGAGCAAAATTGGAAGGAAATCTATACATTATTGTGGTTTATATAGTGTACAAACTATTTATGAATTTCATTTTTACATATTTTATCATCTTAAAAATTATCATTGGGCTTTGAGGTGATGGATAGTTTCAAGAGTATTATTAACCTACCAAAACATTAGTAGAAACAATATGAAAACTGAATAATTTAAATAATTTTGATATCTTTCCCGCTTCAGTTCAAATTTTATGGCTTCTGTTAACCTAAACACTTTACAGACTTTACTCACCTGGCATTAGGAATCATAAAGAACACTACAATACCTTCGATAATTTAATACAAAACACAATGAAATAACTAGCCAAAACTCTTTACGACCACGTTACGCTACAAGTACGAGTGGAATGACTACAAAAGTGGGAAAATTTTTGAGACTGTCAAGCCACATAGCAATGTTGTCACGTTTTTTTTTTTTTTTTTTAAGGGAGATCAGGAACAAACAGTTGGAGTGATAAAATAAAATCAAGAATTCTGGTTTAGTCGCTAAGTGACTGATCTCAATAACTTCACACATTAGATATGCCATCAATCATCAGATAGATAAGTAGAGATTTCTCACTTCACGTTTTTGCATACATTTAATTAATTTTCCTGATTTCTTGTGCACGAAATTGCACAAAATGTTGAGCCAGCCATGATAATGTTTTATTTTTGAGTATTCACAAGTGATAAATTTCACAATTAATAGTAAAATGATGATTTTTTGTTTTCTTAGAAGAAAACTAGAAGTCTTGTGCATGATTATAAATTGAGTCAAAGTATTTTGTGAATGAATTATGAATGTCTATTGAAGAAGAGACTATATTTTAATCTTAAATAACTGTGTTTTCTCGAAAGCTTTATTGCAAATATAAATATCAAGTTGTGTTAAGAAAGTATACTACATTATTTATTTTTATACTAATAGGAATATTTAACTTATAGCACATTAATATTGATATAAAAGAACAGCAAAATTAATATAATTTTATTTTCCTTACTTTAATTTATTCACATTAATTTATTTTCTAAGGAGAATTCATCATGATCTAGTTAGCTAAATGTTATTCGGAGAATAACACAGCCCGTTTTTTTTGTTTTTTTTTTAATATTTTCTCGATGAAGAAGAAATATCGGGATATGAATGCATAAATCATCCTTCCTGTCAGACAAAATTATTTATTATATTAAAGTTCAGCAAACAAAAATACTTGTAAAAAGATAAAAATGAATGAGTTCAGCGCCATTCGCATCCGGAATATTTCAAACTAGGGGGCTACACCCCCTACTCTCTCCGCTCGACAACCCACAAGAATCATTCTTTTGGAGTGATCCCAGCTCGCTGTACAGTTATGAGTGCCTGCTAGTAATAGGAAATTATAAATACAGTAAATTTAAATTATTTGAACACCAGGAAGTTCTAACTAAATTCTTTTTAAAAAACTAAAATCTAAAAAACTAAAACTAAAATTTTAAATACTAAAAGCTAAATAATCAAATTATAAAATTAAAATTTTACCTTTATACCATATATATGTAAATGCTAAAAAGAAATTTGAATGCTAAAATGTTTGATAAGATGTTTACAAATAAAAATTATTTTCATCAATCAGAAATCAGGCACTTAAAACTTCTTGGTACATATAATTGAATGTTTTTTCAACACTTCCATTAGCCCTGACTTCATTCCAACAAACTTCTAAATATCCACATTCCTCAATGAATTGTTGCCCCGAAAAGCTTCGCCACATGTATGCACATTCTCTGCAATAATTATTTAGCCAAGAAAGATATAACTTTTCTCGATGGGTAGATATTTATGTGTTAAAAGCTCAGTAAATTTAAGTTTTCGAAAGATGAGTTAACCCATTTCACAAAGTTTTTGCTTAAAAAGGACACTTTAAAGTAACAAATGGCTTTAAATATGTTCAGATTCACTATTCAAAATTACAACCCATAATAACCTTTATAACATTAACAAAATGGCTTTTTTTCAAAATTTTTAAAAATTTCTAAAATTCTTGCATTTGACACCAAAATTTTAAACATGCTCTTTTTCACTGAAATAATGATAAAAAAAATCTTCGCTACATGGATAAAAGAACAGAGTCTTGTCATAGTCAACTATGTTCCTTTAGCTCGGAAATTTTGTCCCGTACACAAAAACGCTCGACTCTGTTTTGTACGTTCAGATTGGATCGTCTTAGGAAAGATTCCTCAACAGTTTCAGTTGTTCAACAGTTCTCTTTTTCGACTATTTCGATTTATAATTGAATCTGAAGGACTTAAATTCATTTTGAAAAATTTCGTCGTCTCAGATCAAATCAAGCTAAATTCGTCGAATCGAATGTAAACAAAACAAACTTGCGAGCTGTTGCCAAACGGTGATTAAGAAATTCCGCCCTTTTTTGTCGCCACGTAAAAGAATTATATATATAGATGATTAAATAAACAACGCACAATTTTCCATCTAAAAATCTCTCGTCATAATATCTTTGTTTTTATTTTTTATATGTTCCCTTTAACCGCCGAAATGCTAAAGAAATTGGTGATGATTTGGCCATCTTTTTTTGTTGTAATTTGCTGACAATGACATAAAATAATAACATCGTGCTTTCATTTAATTTACAAGTGCCGTTCACTGGAAATTATTCCAAATAAAATCAAGTATTTATAGTTTAAATTTTAGAACATTATTCAAGCAACATTTCTAATTTCCTTCCGTAAATTTTACATTATATTGTTTTATAATTAAAAAAACTTGAAGAAAATGTTTGATCCTGTCATTCGTTTTCACTTTTACATCTACTTTCAACATTATTTTTAAATTTGAATTCTTTTCATACGCGGCTCTAAAGAGAGCTTGCTAAAGTCAACTCTCTTGCTGGAGACGTTATTGCAGAAAAAAAAATCAAATTTTAATTTAACTTCGAATTGATTACAAGCCACATTAAAGGACCACATTTAAAAAAATTAATTTGATACAACCCTACAAATCATTCCCTTATAGCTTCTAACTTCTACAGCTTCCGGAATTGAGATAAAAAAATATTGCAATTTAATCTTCACAGAAAAGCCTCTTTAAACCATCGGGAGTGGTCTCCCCAAAACTTTATGGTATACTCCTAACACATGTGGAGAAAAATAAGCGAAAAGCTAGGAAAACGAACAAGCGTCCCTAACGCAGTGGAGAAAAAAAGCTTGGGAATCGGAAGCTTGGAGGCGAAAGGCGTGGATAGAAGCAGAAATGATTAGCGCACGTGAATCGCGCAATTACGCAATAACGGCCTCGTTTCGTTGTGTGATGAGAAAAGACAAATAGGCGATTTGAACACCTTTTTCTTGACCGATTGAAACGAAAATTAAACACAAATCTACAATTAAAGTAAGAAGGCCACATACCAAATTTCATTTATTTAAGTAATTTTGTTAAGCAGTTATTGCGATTAAAAATATGCGATTATACAGACCGGCAGACAATCAACCCTTCGACAGATTTGCTCAAAAATTTGATACGGACCTACATTCATGATGATAAAACTGTATACCATATTTTATCCATCTAGCTATTCAAGTTTTTGAGTTATAATATGCGCATGATCACAGACGGATAGACAAACTTCCCGTGGACGGATTTTGTCCAAACTTTTTAAGAAATCTACAAATTATGTGTAAAGACCACATACCAAATTCCATCCCTGTAGCTCTAATAGTTTTCGAGATATCGTGTTCACAGGCACACAAACAGACATAATTCCAAAATTGTGATTTTCGGACACAGTGATGTCTGAAACGTGGGGATTCGTCAAAATCTCGAGTTCGAATTTTTTGACGATTACAACACTTTCTTTCTCTTTGCATACTTCGTATACGAGAAAGTAAAAATTTGAGAGGATTCGACCGTCTGGTCCGAAATATCGTAACATGATGTTTTAGACTTGATTCGTTTGTTTTTATAATATATTTAAATGTTTACTCTTAATTATACAGCAACGTAACGTGGAAACAAAAAATCGAATTTAAAATCGTCGAAAGGCAGTGACAGAAACAATGAAAAGTACAGAGTGTCCGAGAATTGTAGGACACATTTCAAAAATTAATGAAACCAGCGGGAGTGGTCTCCCCTAAACTTTCTCGTATACTCCTAACACATGTAGAGAAAACTAGAATAATAAAAGACGTCAAATAAACTTCCGTCGCAAGTAAACCAAAGTTGGAACCACGCGTGGTTTGAAGGATCAAAACAAATTCAAATCCTCTGCTCATTCTTTTGCGCAACAGGACCTGGCGAGACTCCCTAAATGTTTGCTTCCTTACAAAATCACTCCAGAATTTGTTTTTGGCAAACTGCCAAGTTTCGGAGCGTCCCTTCCTTGCACAGACATTGCCACTAGTAGGCATGCGCAGGGAGTTTGTTTCAAAACTGAACAAGTATGCGATTATACAGACCGACAGACAGTCAACCCTTTGACGGATTTGGCCCAAAATTTTATACGGACCTACATTCATGACGATAAAACTGTGTATAAAATTTTATCCATCTGGCTTTTCAAGTTTTTGAGTTATAGCGTTCACATGACCCCGAACATACAGACAGACAGACTTCTCGTTGACGGATTTTGTCCAAAATTTGATAGAAACCTACAAAGTATGTTTAAAGACCACATACCAAATTTCATCCCCGTAGCTCTAATAGTTTTCGAGTTATCGTGTTCACAGACATACACACAGACACACATACAGACACACACACAGACAGACATAATTCCAAAATTGTGTTTTTCGGAATCAGGGAGGTCTAATACGTGGAGATTCGTCAAAATCTCGAGTTCGAATTTTTTGACGATTACAATACTTTCTCTTTGTATACTTCGTATACGAGAAAGTAAAAAACCTAATAATGTTACTATAGCTACGTTTTTACTTTCTCGTATACGAAGTATACAAGGAGAAAGTATTGTAATGGTCAAAAAAATTCGAACTCGAGATATTGACGAATCTCCACGTTTTTAGACCTCTTTGAGTCTGAAAAACACAATTTTGGAATTATGTCTGTCTGTGTGTCTGTGAACACGATAACTCAAAAACTATTAGAGATACAGGGATAAAATTTGGTATGTGATCTTAAAACATAATTTGTAAGTTTCTATCAAATTTTGCACAAAATTGGTCTACAGGAAGTCCGTCTATCCGCGTTCATGTGATGTTGTGTAATATTTTGCTTGGATTAGAACACAGTGAATTACATAGTGAACTTGAGAATTCTCTGGAATAGAAATTTCCAGAATGGTGGCGAATAATCTTGTAGAGGCGGCCCACCCTTGAACTCTAGATATATCAAGAAGAATAAAGACACCACCCTCTAATCCTCGCGAGTAAAGCGAGGTATCCTCTGAACCCTAGAAAGGTCGAGAACAATCCAGAGACACCACCCCTTGCTGCACCTGCCCATTCAACAAGGCAAAGGACGGAGATTGGACCCGGACATATATAAAGGGGTGGAGATAAGAAAGGGGGAGCAAGAAAAGAAGTGGTAGGTTTTGGCAGAAACCTTTAAGTGGCTGATTTCTCCGAATAGTTTCATTATCCAAGTGACGGTGGCTGCCTGGTGAATTAAAAAGATTTTATTGAGACCATATATGGTAAGTGAAGAAAGCAATTAAGTGACTTGGTTTTATTAGTACCTTTGATGGGAAGCTACAAGTGAATATATTTTAATGAATATTAGACTGGAGATCGGAAGCTATTGAGCGAATTACCTCACTTTGTCCTTGAGCCGGCAAGAGTGGAACCTAGCAGGGTGTCATAGATGTGTTTTAATCGGCACGCATCTCTTTGAACTTGATTCTTTACCTAAATATTTTAAAATCAATATAATCTACAATGAAAAATCTTCTGATAGTCATTGGATTCTGGATTACAGTTGGTTCGAATTTTTTTATACATGCAGGGGGAGGCACCTATTTGGGAAAGTATACGAGAAAGTTTAGGGGAGACCACTCCCGCTGGTTTTTAATGAGAGAGCAAATAAAAAAGTTTTTTTTCTTCTGGTAAGTAACGCGGCGTTACGGAGTTCTAAATTTGCTACAGCGAGAGAATTCCGTACGCAATGGCTACCGATCGGCAGAAGCCGATGCGCATTTTCTGGTTTCCTTTTTTAGTTTTTCTTGATTATCTCGGAAAAATATCCAGTTTTCATACCACATGTGAATTAACATATCAAAAAACGTAAAATTCCTTACAAATACATCCTTTTAATTTTCTTCTAGCTTTAATATTTTCGCAGATAATGGCTCTCAAATATGGGAGATTTTCAATAATATACGGCCACCTAGGCCACCATAACGGAGCGTTTCCGATCTTAATTTTTTTTTTTTTTTGAAATGAGCTCTCATTTAAAAAGATAAAACCGTACTTGTAATATTATTAGTTTTTTTTATTATTATTATTAATTTTTGAAATGTGTTCCACACTTCTCGGACACCTTGTATTAAAATTATAAAGTGAAAAGTATAAAAATTCATTAAAATTTGAGAAAAACAGTACGGAAATAAAACTAGCATCACTGAAAAGTTAATGTTTTGAATTTTAAAGTTGCGTAAAATTTGCTTCTGTGCGATAATATGTTCCGAATTTATTGAGAATAAACGTCAAAATTTCGATTAATTTTTAATTAAAAACCTCTTTCTTAGTGGTATCTACCATGCAAAAAGTAACTTCCTGCCTAGTTAGTAGCTTAAGCCCAACAGTAAGTCTCTGTAGAGCGTTTTAAACTGTTTTTGCAACATGCATGTTGCATCACGCAAGTTACAGACATTATCCAGACTGTAAATACTACCATGTCAAAAAAATCCTTTCGGTGGTAAAACAAGACGCGTCATAAATGCCAACTCTGAAGCGCTCTTTTCCAGTTAGGTATCGTCATTTTATCTCCTAATTTTACCGCGTGCTTCTTTTGATTTTTTTCCTCTTCCATTTTCAGCGAACTTCGGCTTAATGCTTGCGTCATGTCACGTGTCAGTTTCGTCATGGGTTTGAGACAAGTTGTTTACACTCTCTGCGTAGTGAGAGTTCAAAGGAACTTGGCAAGATTCGCGGCTTAGATAT
>BGPR01024267.1:0-23402 GCA_013235015.1 Araneus ventricosus | reverse complement strand
AAGTTTCTAATTTTTGACACGTAACCAACAACATTAAACATAATTTTATTTTTATTTTAGTTAAGTATTGAGGCAATAGAACAAACAATGATCTCTGAAAAATTTCGTTAAAAATAGCTGTAGCATATTTATATACCTTTACTAATAAGAAAGAAGAATGCTCTTGCATTTCAATTCGCCAGGCAGACCGCTCTACCTAGAGCTATGAAACTTTGCTCAAATATACTAAAGTGGTGGTGGGAGAATGTGTACTTCAGGTCCATTTTTAAAATCTTTATTAACTACAGATTAAGCGAATTTGGGTTTTTCCTTGATAACTTTGGAAAATATTAAACCACAAAAATGATTTCTATACCAAATAAAAAATTATTTCTTCTATGATAACAATTTAGTTGCCATGTAGTTTTTTCACTAATTTTAACCTAATTCTAATTATCACCACCTTCCCCATTTCAATATTTGAAATGTATCCTGGGGAATATTATCGTCCTAACCGTTGCCAAATACATATCATAAAACTACTTCCATCGATTTAATTTATGGCACTGAACTGAAACATCGAACGCAAGAAAAAAAAAATGGAATCTCATCGTTTTTTCCCTGGATCCTTCAAGTGATAACTTCAACTCTAATTTTCGTGTACCAGCCCAGATATAAAATTCTAGGCTTCAAATAAAGAACTTCGACAGGGTTACGCCCGAGAAAATATAAGAGCTAAAAAAATTTTATATAGATAAAATTTGTATTAAAATAGTGGTAAAGTTTCAATAAACACGTCTACGCACATTTAAAACTATCTTTGGAAAATGAATATAAACGTGAATGATTCTAAGCCAAATCTGTTGCAAAAATACTTGTGGGGAATGCAATTCTTGTTCTGAAATGTAGAGTTGATTTGTCAAGTTAAAGCTGCGCTGTGCTGAGTGTGACGTCACTTGGGAGGCCTTGTCTTGTATCTCAGCATAAAAGGCTCAGTCATTCATTGCATCTCTCACTTGCAGTAATAGCACGGTCCTTTTACGGTAAACTCCAAACTCAGCTAGGTGCAGAGTGAAGGCAGATTTTTAGTTGTGTTTTTAAAAGAATTTTAATGTTTTAATAAAATGGTTGTTTTAAATTAATGACGTCATCATTGGAATCACTGAACGCAAACTTCATTCAAAATAATCACGAAATCGTGACCCGTATCTCAATTATAACTTCAACTCTAATTTTCGTTTACCAATATGAAATTCCAGGCTTTAAATAAAGAATAAAACAATTTATACTTCTTTGCAACAATTTATTCCTCTTCTTCCAGAGTTAAAAGCTCAAAAAAAATTTATACCGATAAAATTTGTATTAAAATAATGGTAAAATTTCAATAACACGTCTACGTATATTTAAAAATTATGTTTGGAGAAATAAATACAAACTTGAATGATTCTAAGACGAATCTGTTGAAGAAATACTTACTAAATTATTTCCTAAGAAAATTATCAGCCTTTCAAATCAGCCTCATACCGGCGTTAACTCTAGAATCTTTTCAATTGATGGAATATTCACGTCTTGTGTGCATTGTAGTTTCCTTTATTACAAAACATCATTGTATGACATGTGAGTTTAGGAAATTAGAAATTGCATGAATATGACAAAAATAAGGTGACCAACTTTTTTACAATGAAAAGTAGGACACAAATAAATTTTAAAAAAAATACTGTAAATAAAAGAAACATTTTATTCATTGCAACAGGAATGCAGAACGCACTATAATATGATAAATGCATAAAAAAATTCGTACATTTGATTGTAATTACGATTACATGCCTATCAATTATTATTTAAGTGGGAACTTTTCCACTGAATGAATATTTTTCTCAATGTATCGTCTTTTAACAATATATTGGAAATATATGAACAAGAAATATCCTGCATATTGAATTTTTAAGCAGGTGCTGCAGATAGAGTATCCACATTCAGACTTGATTTTTCACAGGACCAAGAATCATTAACAATTGAAAAACCCTTTCAACTGCTGCATTAGTTCCAGGGCAGCACAACATAAATTGAAAATGAAGAAAAAGTCACTTGGAATATGTTCATTTTTGAATAGGCTTAATATTTCTTTCTATATTTTATCAATTTCAACGTGTTTATTTTCCCATTATATAAATTTCCAGAATTTAAATATACATTCAATTTTCAAATTTCGAAAAGTTGGACACTTTTCGAGGGAGGACAGAACTTATAAAAGAAGGACTGCTCTCTCTAAAGGAGGACGATTGGTCACCTTAGTTATTCTTAAGTTATTTAATAAGTAGTGTGATTTTGAATTAACAATTGACTGTGGTTAAAAGATTATAAAGATTGTATTAAGTGTTTACAATGAAAATTATATATTCACTTTTTCGAGAGGGGGGCGAAGAATATGCTGGACCTGCGGTGTAGAAATGATTAAATCCGGCCCTGCAATCAAACCTAAAAGATTATTTTACGATAATTCAAGGCAGTGGCGAATATAGCACCCCCCCCCCCCCCGCCGCTGAGGTCATAGAAATTCTGTATCGTAGTGACGAATGTCAAACCTTGTGGCTTATGTAAACTAAAACACTTTAACTTTACAGATTTTCCTCACCTGATAATAAGAATCATAAAGAACACTACAATACTTTCGATAATTTAATAAAAAATACAATGAAATAACTAGCCAAAAAATGTTTTCGACCGCGTCAACGCTACATGTACAAGTGGACTGACTAGAAAAGTAAGAAATGTTTCGAGTCTGTCAAGCCAGAAAGCAATGTTGTCACGATTTTATTATTTTTTAAAATGAAAATTAAGAACCAACAGTTGTAGTGATTTTAAATAAAATCAAGAATTTTGGTTTAGCTCTGGGGCGGGGGGCTGCAGCCCGATAGCTCCCCCTCCTGGATTCGCAAGATTCAAGAAGGTAAAATGTTTATTGTATCAAGAACCACCGCATTAGCCAATGTGATGCTGACAACTGATCCCTTTGTAGGTGGCTCTCAAAGGCTCCATGACTTACAGTTTAATTTCTTTTTCCTTTCTTCCTTTTGTGATTTCTTCATTTGAAGATACACAAAAGCACTAGGTATATGCGAACAATACCACGTTGAATGAGTTCCAGAACCATATTACCAACGCTTTCATAAACATAGCAAATGGCATGCCCCAACTTTTCTAGATAGAACTTAGTTTACCATACGTCCGGATTTCAAGCTCCCGTCCGGATCTTCAAAATGTTCGGATTTATGCCAGTGGATTTAGGCGAGAGAGAAATTTGGTTTTGATAGAGAAAATCTGCTGTATTCGAAAAAGCTGACGTCATTCCACTAATGAAAGAAAATTCATTGTTTACACTGTATAAATCCATTGCTGATGATAAAATAAATGAGCGTCCTTATCCAGGCACCAGCTCAAACTAAATATTAAAAGTTTTGACAGTTATTTTTTCAGAAATATAATTTTGATACCAAACATTATTGAAAATTGTGTATTCTTTCGATTCTGGCGTCTTAAATTTTTTTCACTTCCTCAAATTCTTTGCTAGTGTTATGATAGAGGGTCGTTGGTAGGCAGCTTTTAGAATTTTATACTATACTTTGACCCCCCTCCCCGGCGTGTCCGGATTTCAACTAAAGAAATTTTATTAACCCTAGATAGAACTGCACTACCTTATAGATGTGGGCCGCTTAACCCTTTTTAAGGCTGTGGAAAGTGTACTTCCTACCAAATCAATCAATTTTAAAATGCAATTTTTAAGGATGGCGAAAGATTTTATCAAATTTTTCGATGAAACAGAAACATAGATATTCTAGTATCTTATGTCAAACCATAATGAAGTATCTTGACTTGCTAACCAATTATTAATTTATAAAAATTAATTGACAAAAATTAATGCCCTTCAATAAGCTGAAAGAATTTCTTTTCTTAAATTAATTTTAATCCCAAACTTATTTTACTATACCACTGATACCATACCATTTTATTATACCACTTTACTATACCATTTTACTACACCACTTTACTGTACCATTTTACTATACCACTAATAGAAAAAATGTCATTTAAAATGTTAACGAAAGGAGAACTTACAGAACTTTTGTAACCATTCGAGAAAAAAATTGGAATTTTTACGGCGTTTTTTATGAGATATTGTTTACTTTCGTAGTTGTAATACTTTTTTGAAATGTAGTGAGTTACAACCCGATGATTACAATGTAATTACTCTAGATACATAGGAAGCATTTTAGACGTCAAAAAATTCCATGCATTTTTACGTTTTGCATCTTCCTGAGTCTGAAAAAAAACTTTTTTGAAATTATTTCCAGACAGTTAGGCAGTCAACACGAGGTTGGATTTGATCCAAAATTTTGTACACATCTACAATTTTGGTAATAAAACTGAATACCAAATATCATCCATCTAGCTCCTTGTGTTTTTGATTTATCGTGTTAACATGCACACGGACAGACTTAAGTTTGACGATTTTACCCAAAGTTTGATGGAAATCTGCAATATGAGCCTTCCTTCTAACTCGGTACATTTTTAAGTATCGCTAGGGTTGCCATAAATGCCAAGCATTGATACAGGACGTTTAAGTGATAAATAAATAAAATATGAAAAAAGTAGGTGATAATTGTTCAATTCACTGATAAAAAAAGTCAATAATGTTTAAGCAATCCAACAAAATAAAGAGGTAGAATAACAATAAAGACTCAAGGCTAATCTTTTTCAGCCCAGTCATATCTTGAAGCTGATTTTACTTTCTTAAATATATCATTTTCTTCTGTCACATAATTATAAAATTGCGCAAAAGTCATTTAAAAATTATAATGACAAATCAAAATTGCTTCAATTGTCTCCCCTCACAATCTGTTACTTTCATCCAACCATTGACTTGACATCAGAAAAAATATTCTCTCCACATTTATATTGTGGGATGGAATGGCAAATGCGTATTCACATAGCTTTATTAGACATGACTTCTGATCAATGTACAGCAGATGCGGGGGGGGGGGGGAAATTGTACCACCCAGCATTATTCTGTCATCATTCATCGGAAATTAAAACAAAAGGTACCGATTTTCAGGAAATACCGTCTACTAAACAATTCCATATCAAAAAAATCGTCTACTTATAAATGGTCGTCTACTTATTTATAATTGCACTAACTTCAAAATTTCCAATGACAACAACCCATTTTTGATGACATAAATAAATTCCTCAACAAAAAATGCACCAAGATATCAATTTTGTTGAATTGACCATTAAACGATCGGAAGATATTCGGCATTTTGTGTTCGAGATATAAAAGAGACCGTCTCCATATTTAGATATTGAAGCTCGCTGCTTGCGTTTAAATGTCGGTGGTAGAATCCTAATTTCTTTTTTTACATTGTTATTACAAAATTCTGCAATTTTTACATTTTTATTACAAAATAATATAAAATTCTGCAATTAGAAATTTTCTCCAAAAAATATGATTTCTATCCATATGTATTACATTACTAAATGAAAGAAAGGTGTTACCTTTTTTAAATATATGAACGCCCCCCCAAGTGCATCGTTTCTCAGAGATAATAGAAAATTAAATGTAACTTAAAAACTACTTTTTCGAACGAGATGCAATTTTGCATGAGCTTATTAAATAGCCTTTTTTGCATCGATTACTGTTAAAATTTGGAGGTGTTGACACTCAAAAAGTTTTAAACATAAAGTTTAATAAAATATTTCCTGTGTTCAAAATTATTTTTAAATTAAAAGTATAGGCGCAGAATGTATATACTACTTCATACTATTACATCAAAAAAGTTCTAGGTCAATAACTATATTATATCTCAAGATATCAACAAAAATTGAAAATTTTTCTTTAACATTAAGAACTCAAAATTTTATTTGCTTATACTTTCGAAACAAATGAAGTTTGAATGATAAAATTTGGTATCCGAACACAACTTTCGATGCAGTTTTGACATCCATTGAAAAAATGGGTAAGGCCATTGTAAATTTTGAAGTTAGTGCAATTATAAATATGTATATGACCCTTTATAAAATTTTTTGATATGGAATAGTTAAGTAGATTTTATTTCCTTAAATTTGGTACCTTTTGTTTTAATTTCCGATGAAAGATGGCAGAATAATGCTGGATGGTTCGTTTTTTATCCGCGACTGTACTTAGTATTTGTAAAAATCTTCAGCTTCATAGTTGCTTCGTAGTTTAGTTGGCATTATTTTTCTCTAAATAATCTTTTAGACATACAAACTGGTTGAATAGAATCTCAGTGTTGCCAATATCGATCTTTCTTATTTGTAAATATGCTATAGTACGTCGTATTTCTTCCCATTCAGCAATTTGATTGAGTGTAGGAAGGAAACGGGACAAAATCATCACAAATAGTAATCCGGAACTGAGTAGTTTAATACGGTGACAGCTCCGTATATACGGGACGTATGTCAATCCTAGTTATCGTGTTCATAGACAGACAGACAGGCGTAGTTCCAAATATGGATTTTCCCATGCAGAAAGTTCTAAAATGAGGAGATTCATCAAGATCTGGAGGTAGAACCCCTTTCTTACTTCACATACGAAAAAATAAAAAATAGGCCTTATAAGAATTTTCCAAACTAAAATTTATGTTCGGTGTCATTATTTGAGCCAAGACTCTGATTTTAGAAACACTCTTTAAAAGATAAATTGAATGAAACAAAAACGATAAAAATACCGAAACGTACATAGAGTAAAAGAAGAAGATACAAGAGGACAAGAACTGGTAATGACGTCAACAATGAAGACGAACAATCTGGATGTTAGGTGCCATTGACTTCTTATTCATTTTGGAGGCATAAAGGCTTTTAATATTGATAGGAACAAAAACAAGTAGACACAAAGAAAAATTAAAAGATTTCGTCGTTTCATCACAGTCCCGATTACTTTGTATTCATTATAATGATGAAGTACTTCGTTCATACCACAGAGAAGAAGAATCAGAGGTCTCACTCCGGAGTTTGATTAACTATCGCAGCGCCGCCTACCGAGGGCACTATAACGACAAACCACAGAGAAACCATAACATGACGCCATATTGGATTTCACCGCAGAGCTGTGTAGAATCTTTCTTGCTACAAACCAGAACACGACGCCATTATTGTATCGAACGAAAAGCAACCGGAACGGCGCCATGTTGTGTTGCTGGTTTAATTTTTGCTGCTGCATGTCAGCGTCACAAATAATCAGGAGGTTTTTTTCAGAATTAGATACTTTATGTAGAATAAAGACTTGTGTCTATTCCAGTTTTTTGAACCTGTGTTACTGCTTTCCCATTCAAGATTCCTGGAGATGAGAACGGTAAGTTTAAAATGCGTTACAAAATTTTTTATGAGATGTTATTTAAATAACTGAAAAACTTCTAATATTTAAAATACTTCTTTTCACTTTTTGTATATAAAATAATAAAATTTTATTTTATTTTTGTGCAGTTGCTGAAGCATGTTAAAATGCTTATCATATGGAATAATCTGACAAAAATGTGCATGAATTCTTTAAATTCTTTTTAGTCCTGTTTTTCGACAGATTTATTTCGACATAGTATGACTTGGTAATTAAAATAATTTTAAAAGATATTAATGGAACTCTCGCTTATTGCTGTCAGAAAAACTTATAATTATTGCTATGATGTATTGTGAACTGTCAAAGTAATATACAAGTTAAAATTCTTTTATCAGTAATTTAATATTGAAATACAGCTGAAAATCATAAATATTGCATTTATAATAATATTGATTTTGAGTGGTAAGTTTTAGTTGAGTTTTTATAGTATGAAAATTGTTGCTGTTATTTGTGCTCTAAGCTGAAGTAATATTGAGATGTTCTATGTTTAGTATGTGTAATTATATCCGAAGCAAGCTTTTTTACAAATGCCTACTATGAAATAGAATGAAATGAACTAATTTAATATCTCTAGTCTGTTTAATGTTTACACTTATTTATTATTATTACATACTGCTTATTAGTATCTTAGAAATAATGCAGTATCTTAGTATAGCATCCTTATGCAAATTTCAATTCCCTTTTAAGAAGATTCTTATTTTTATTAGTATTTATTTTTAACATCGTTTTCCAGAGGCAAATTAAAATATTCATTCTTATTTGTGTAAATAAAATGTAGGAAATTTGTTTAATAAGCATATTGGCTAATACTAGTTTAGTAAAGTTCTCAAAATATTTTTATCTGTTTTATTTAACACAGCGTCATATAAGAAAATTAATTGTTATTGGCTGAAAGTGAATATTTTATTCATAATATTCAATGTTTACAATGAAGTGAAGTCTTTAATAAAAATAAATTGGTTTGTGGTATACAAATGGAATCTACTAGAAATTTGTTTCTTTTTCAGGCAGTCTGTCAATGTTGGAGCTGTTTTGTCTTCAAGATGGCTGGTCATATGAAATGCACCAAGATTTTATAGATATTTGTCTAAAAATGTGGAAAATAATTTATGTTCAAAGGAACTCTCATATTATAGATAAACTACATATTATGATTGATACTGCAGTTGTTGTCTAGTTGATTTGAGGAAATAAGTTTTGGAACTTTTCTGTGTATCTTACAATGAGTCGGGTTCTAAGTTATCGTTACACTCTTTATGCTAACAATATTTCATTTAAAAAAATTACATTCTTTTATTTTTCTTTAAATGGCTGCAATTTTTTTAAATGCCAAATTCATGATGCATATGCATTATCCAACTTCAGTTCTTTGAGAAAAAAGAATTATTTTGTGTTATAAGCTCTGTGGTCTCGGATAATTAAAAAATGATTGTTGATATGTCTTATTATTAAATATCTTGAAAATTGTTTTTGTTGAATAAAGTATTTAAATTAGCATTGTGTATATTAAAAGTCGTACAGATATGAGATTAATGCTGCTTTAAATTTTCATACTAAATTGCCTGTCAATGTTTCATTCATTCATATAAAGGTGGTCCAAGTCTTGTAGATACATAAATTTAAATCAATTTAACCATTTTTTATTTCAGGTGTGTAGATTATGTGTTTTATTGATTGCATTAATTATAAATAATGAAATTTCAGTGGCTTTAGTTTATAGAGAAAAGTAGTAGTGGTCTAAGATTTAAAAATGACTTGATATATTGTATTATTAAATATCTTGAAAATTGTTTTTGTTGGATAAAGTATTTCAAAGTATTTAAATTAGCATTGTGTATATTAAAAAAAGTTGTACAGATACGAGATTAATACTCCTTTAAATTTTCTGTCATTTGTTTCATTCATTCAAAGGTAGTCAATTTTACCATTTTTTTTTTTAAATTTAAGGTGTGTTTATATGTTTCATTGATTTTATTAATTATAAATAATGAAACTTAGAGGCCTAAGATACTTAAATATACCACCTCTTTATGTAATCTTACAACGAGTCTGTTTAGTTATCATCACACCCTTTAATTAGTTCCATTATATTTTGACAAATTCCTTTTATTTATTTTACAAAAATCCTTTATCTTTAAAAAATGCACGAACTAACTTCACTTCCTTTGAACAAAAAGAAGGAATCATTTTATTTCATATAACATCTGGAGGCAGAGCAGAAAATGTTTGATCTTATAATTTCAAGTTATTTTGATTTAAAAATGTGTTCTCTTGAATGTGTAGAATGTCAAACATCAATCATGAATGATTCTAAAACTTCAGATAATCATACAGTTTTTTTAATGATTATGGTGTTAGTAAATCTGATTATATTAAAGTATATTTGTATAGTTAGTATTTTAATATAGTTATAATAGTAATTTAAATTTTAAATATTTTTCAATAATCACCTACATGATGTAGACAGCTTATATTTAAATATCTTAGATAGTGTTGAAGAAAATGTGTTATCTTATATTTCAGGATATTTTCTAAAAAATAATTGTCACTTTATGAATGTATTGAATGTGAAAAGTTAATGGTAGATGAGAAAATTTTAGAAAATCATACAGTTTTTTTTTTTTTTTTGGATTTTAAAGAATATGATATCAGTAAATAGTCTGGCTTAAATTAGCCAACAAATAATTTGTTTCAATATTTTGTCAATTAACATGAATGTTTTTTGTCTAATTTAATTTATGTTCGCAAAGAAATAGTATAACCAAAAAATTCAACATTGTCAAAAATAGAGGTTTTTTAATGATCACCTGGAATACAAAGAAGACGCACAATGTTTTTTTTTTTATTTCCTCTTTAGTTCGAATTATGAACCATGATTTCAAATCCAACGCAAGTTCTAAAGATAAATTAAAATCTGTTTCCCAATTTTATTTTTTTGCTGATTTTATTATATTTCTGATTATAAATGCTTTTGAAAAAAATGTGTTTGTTGTTTCAAAATCATTATTTCATAATAGAACACGTACGAATGCTAGGTAGAATTATGAGGTGCATTGGGAGATTTAACTCCTGATAGGGCCACCCTAGGTGCCAAGTTCATTCAATTAATGTCCATCTATTGGGTTTTTTCATAACACTTTCTTATATTGAATATTTTTGTACTGTATATAACAATTAACTCTGGTTTCTAGGCAGTATTTGTAAGAAATGTTATGTTTTGTAACTTATTAAGCTTGTCCAATAAAATTAACATTGTTTTAAATATTTTGTATTTATTATAGCATCTTGTTTCATTACCATATATAAAGGTATTTAATTTTTTATGGGAAGGATTGGAAAAATTCTGAAAAATTAACTATACAAATGAATTTTCTCTGTGCAAATTACATTCTTCTAATATTTTTTTTATCTTGCAGAAGAATTAATGTGTATTTATTAAAAACTGTTGAAGTTTTAAAATATTCTGAAGGAGATAGTATAATAGTAACTAAAGCAACAAATATAATTTCTTGCTGAATTTAAGAAAATTACAAGTGAATAAATTACCTATATTCTATCAATTTTAATATCTTAAATAATAATGTGAATTTATGAAAAATTAACTTATCGTTGAAGTTTTAACATGTTCTGAAAGAGTAATATTATCTAATTCAATAAAAATTAATATCCTTTTGGTTAAAAAAATTTATGATCTGAAAGAACTTCTTAAATTGTAAATCAAACAGGTTAAAAATTATTGGTACCTTAGCAAACAGGCAAATCAATTTTTTAATGTTTTGAATGATATTCCAAATTTACTTTTAATTTCTGTATTAAAGAAAAAGTCAATTTAATGAGATTTAAAATAATTATCTAAACAATAATAAATGGCATTACTATTAGAATAACATTTTTAAATTAACAATATATATAAAAAAAGTAGCTATTCATATATTTAATAATCGTCGAAAAACGATTGAAAATATACACAACAAATTATTGTTTACATCGTTGTCATGACGATATGAAACGGCTTCGTTTCCTTCGCGTCAGAATGACGTCACGGTGACGTATTCTGGTTAGTTCTCTCTGCCCGCTACAGGCGGCGTACTGTCTATGTGAAGCGCAATGTTAAAAAAGTTGCCATTACGGTCTATGGGAGTGAGACCTCTGATTATTCTTCTCCTCTGTGGTTCATACCATGCAAATCTTCGGTTATACGTCGTTTTTCCACCTTCTAATATGTGAAAATTTGCTCCTTTCTAGTATGTGAACTGTGGTAACGATACCGTGACTTCGAAATTATCCACTATTGATGAATTAAGAGAAGACAAATTGTCTGGTGGTAATTTAAGCGAGGATGAAGTGTTTATCCCTTTTGTCAAAATAATAGTGAAGAAGCATTCAATGAACTTAATTCGAATCATAATGCTATACTTAATACTCACCTACAATCAGTACGCCATATGACAGATTAGGCATTTAAGCGGAGGTAGGCATTTTTTTAAATTAAACTTCTAAACGTAGCCATTTTTTTAATTAAACGCCTACCTACATGCATATAAATCTTATTAAATAAGAAATGAATAATTATTACTCAAGATATGCAATAAAGGTCGGTTAAAGGTTCGGTCGATTTTTCTCACTTTTATGACAAATGTTTAATTTTAATAGTGAAAAAGCATTAAATGAACATAATTCGAATCTTAATGCTATACTTAATACTCACCTACAATCAGTACGTCAGATGACAGATTAGGCATTTAAGCGCAGGTAGGCATTTTTTAAAATTAAACTTCTAAACGTAACCATTTTTTTAATTAAACGCCTACCTATATGCATATAAATCTTATTAAATAAGAAATGAATGATTATTACTCAAGATATGCAATAAAGGTCGGTTAAAGGTTCGGTCGATTTTTCTCACTTTTATGACAAATGTTTAATTTTAAAATTTTTTATTATTGATTTCCATACAATGTAGAATTATACTATATCTTTAAAAAACTTTAAAATTATTACTTTTAAATGAATTTCACTAATAGCATTAAATTTGTAAAATTCGAAGTTGTTCAGAAAAATTTCGATTATACGACTTTTCATTTACGCGTCGTTTCTCTTCAGTTCCTTGAAAGACGCATAAACGGAACTTAACTGTATTTCTTTTTCGTAGAGTCTTAAACGTGGAGATTCGTCAACATCTCGAGGACGAATTTTATCATAACTGCTGTGTTTTCTTTTCATTTACTTCGTGTACGAGAAAATAAAAAAATACACGGTTTTCTGAACTGTTTCTCAGATTTTTATTCTTGCGTCTTTTCTTACAAATGCAAATATAGCACATCGCTATATTTTCGCGACTTGCGCCTCGCTTCAGTATTATTCCAATAAATGTAACGAAACCTTGACAGTTGAATTAACAATCAATATCCAGATACTTCTGCTACTTTTATCATAAATTAAACATATCAAATAAAATTATAAACATGCATGAATGTTTATCAAGTCTACTAAAAGCATACGAGAATATTAACATTTGGCGCAACATAAACCATCAGCCACTTAAACATAAAATGCAGGAATAAACTTACCTTGAAAAAAAGTTGAAAATCGAGCTACCTGTCAAGCGAAGATCAACTCAAATGTAGCAGCTCGGTTAATATTTCTCTGAAGGACAACATATTCTGTGATGGGGGGAATTTCCCCCACTATTGAACGGAGCCCATTATTCCGGTTTTGGGAGCTATGAGCCTGTTTTTTCATATCGCCGACGAAACCACTATTCTCGGGTTCTCTTTCACTGCTGAACTGCGCATGCTCATTCACTAGTTCACCTCCTAGAAGAAATATTGTTGACACAATGGTGCGCAATCAAAACCAGGGCCGGCCTTTAACCGATTGGACCAATTGCTCCAAATAGAGCCCCGCGCAAGAGTGCAACAAATGAGTAGCACCACGAATCCCCTACTCAAACTTTTACTCAAATTAAAAACGAGTATCATTTTGATTTCAAAACATTATCCTCAGGAAATTTTTCATGCTTTAAATTCATTTCCAAACCAATGTTGTCCAATTTTTTCTTCGAGCCGGCTGACTGTTTCAAAAGTCAGAAATTGGATTTTTTTTTTCTACGTTTATGGATTGTTTTCGTTAGATAAATACGTCCGTACTTTGACTTCCTCAGTGATCATGAATAAATAACTTTATAAGGCTCTTAATTCTCTAGAGAACTTAATTGCTCTATATTGCGTCCAATCAGAAAAACAATACAAAAATTAGCATTTTTTGAATTTTTTAAAAATTTAAGTTTCAAGTAAGTGAAGTCATAAATAATTATTTTAAACTTATTAAAATTTTAAAAATAAATATTAATTTATATATTAAAATTTCACATTGTTTATTTATTTATTATGTATTCTTAATTAAAACTTAAATACATCGTGGTTATCCAAAATGTTTCCAATTGGACCCCGCATCTAGAAGGCCTGTCCTGATCAAAACCTTGTGTTTCTTTACAGATATATATATATAAGATGGTTTATGAAAAACTAAAATAGATACCATATGAGAAATGTAAATGTCAAGCAATTTTTTCTCCTTATAACATTTTTACAGTTCAAATTATTATTTAACATTTGATCATTTATATCGGAAGGAGAAATGACGAAAAGACTGCTTCTATACACATGTATAAGAAGAAGGTTTGCGAAAAATCTAATCAATTTAAAAGATCTATATTTTCCCCTTATTTATTACTTCAAATATTCAATAAACTTTCTTTAAATTTGAGGTCATTACAAAAAAATATATCTGACTTCATCACTTAGTCCTTTTTATCTTATTTTATTTCATTTTAATTTAAAGATTCTTTTCTTCGATACGGATTATGTTGCGAAGTTTTGTTCATGAGCCTGCGCACTAGCACAATTCTTCCTGTCATGTCCATCGCCTAAGATCGCAAACGATTTTTTCTCCGTAGCCTTAATTGTTTTCAGGAGTGAAAGAGAATATTAATGAGGGGAGGTTCCAAGTATCCGGTTCTTTCTGTTTCCTAATACGCAATGCGTCTTCTATTGAAAACGAAAAGAGAAATACCTATTACTTAGGAGAAACGTTTTGGCAATATGTTTGATGTCAAAATTCTACAATATTTGATTGGTAGAAATGTTCCTTGCGTATCTGTTATGTTGCAAACGTTCCCAACTGTTTGTGGAATCTTATTGCAAGCAAAATGATAAACAACAAGCTTATTAATGTTTGTTAATGAAAAAAGCTTTACAGCAGTTAGAATTTTAACACACAATCTCTTTCACCGATTAGTCATTTGTTTGAAAACGTCATTTAAAATGTCTGCAATTCAGTCATGCTATTGTTGAGTTGATGTCATAGTCATACATTTACATTACAATGTCAGAAAAGCTGCAAAACCTGTCACTGATCTTGCTTTGAGATTTGATTTTTTTTAAGTTTCTTGTTCAATTTTATTTATTTCATTCGGGATGAAAATATCTTCTTGACTAATATTTTTATATGAGAAAATACTTTTATATATAACATTATAATATACAAAATCCACTCACCTTCTACATTTCAATTAAAATGATATATCAGTAACAGGAAGCTATTTTTCAGTCTCGAAATTTCTCGAAAAATTACTATTTCTCCCCAACAGTTTGTAAAAGCGGTATAAAGATGTTTTTCCGTAAAACAGTATTAATTATGAAATAATGGTACCAAATTTAATTAAACATTGCGAGTGGCAACTCATGAGACAAATATATATTATAACTTAAAACATCTAAAATATTTTCGTACAACAGGAATGGCAACAAGATATTATATACTAGCAATACGCGCACGGCATTGCCCGTGCTATCTGGACTTCAACAAAATATAAAAAAAACCGCCCACAATGACATGAAAAAGTTTTGAAAACAAAATAAAAACAAAAGATATGCTTTATTGAATTTAGGAAAACAGTACCGAGTACGTTAATCAAAAACAATATTAATAAATGAGACAAACCAGCATGCGAAAGATGGGATATTATAGCATGCGAAAGATGCGAGACAAAGAAACATTTTAAGACACTGCCGAAAATAAGCATCGAATTCATTCAGTAAATGTATCTTCTCCGAGAAGAACGCGATAGTATATGACATCACCTGCCGCGAGGAAGGTCACGCACCAGCCAATGAGATGCATAACGAGATGTAACAATGTATGATGGGAAAGTTGACTCGCTCCGGAGAATGTCTCGCTGACAAAGCTGGCTTGCAAAAAAACTATTTGAACTGATCAGGGAACAATTAATTAAAAAAACGGAGAAAGGTATTTTAACGGTTCTTGTTTTAAATTCGACAGAAATGTTCGAGTTATAAGCTGAAAAAAATGAAAATTATAGAGTTGTTAGAACGTCAGATGCGAGAATTTGAAAAATTCTTTATGAAAAATTTCCACAAAAGTGACTATTATTTAAAAATTTCTCAAAATTCAGTAAATTATGTTGGAAATTCAAAACAAATTTCATTAGAAAGAAAATTGTTTGTTATATGCGATGGTGCATTGATTGTTTTTCAACGATCATTAGAAGAGATACTACGCCCGTGAACATGCCAAAAATGATCCAAAACAACACAAAACATTAAATAAAAAATTTTATGGATTAAATTTTAAAATTGCGGCTTCGAGGTGCATCGAGTCACCACTACGACTAACTGTGTGTCAAATTTCATGGCTATAAGTGCGATAGATTCGTCTGGACATCGCACACACACACACACAGGCACACGCAAACATTGCCTTTTACAAGTATAGATTCTATAAATGGATACCTAGTTTCTAATTCCTAAAAAAATATTAATGGCTTTTTAATTAATTGCATGAAAACCTTCGTTATCAGAATTTATGAGCAAAATTGGAAGGAAATCTATACATTATTGTGGTTTATATAGTGTACAAACTATTTATGAATTTCATTTTTACATATTTTATCATCTTAAAAATTATCATTGGGCTTTGAGGTGATGGATAGTTTCAAGAGTATTATTAACCTACCAAAACATTAGTAGAAACAATATGAAAACTGAATAATTTAAATAATTTTGATATCTTTCCCGCTTCAGTTCAAATTTTATGGCTTCTGTTAACCTAAACACTTTACAGACTTTACTCACCTGGCATTAGGAATCATAAAGAACACTACAATACCTTCGATAATTTAATACAAAACACAATGAAATAACTAGCCAAAACTCTTTACGACCACGTTACGCTACAAGTACGAGTGGAATGACTACAAAAGTGGGAAAATTTTTGAGACTGTCAAGCCACATAGCAATGTTGTCACGTTTTTTTTTTTTTTTTTTAAGGGAGATCAGGAACAAACAGTTGGAGTGATAAAATAAAATCAAGAATTCTGGTTTAGTCGCTAAGTGACTGATCTCAATAACTTCACACATTAGATATGCCATCAATCATCAGATAGATAAGTAGAGATTTCTCACTTCACGTTTTTGCATACATTTAATTAATTTTCCTGATTTCTTGTGCACGAAATTGCACAAAATGTTGAGCCAGCCATGATAATGTTTTATTTTTGAGTATTCACAAGTGATAAATTTCACAATTAATAGTAAAATGATGATTTTTTGTTTTCTTAGAAGAAAACTAGAAGTCTTGTGCATGATTATAAATTGAGTCAAAGTATTTTGTGAATGAATTATGAATGTCTATTGAAGAAGAGACTATATTTTAATCTTAAATAACTGTGTTTTCTCGAAAGCTTTATTGCAAATATAAATATCAAGTTGTGTTAAGAAAGTATACTACATTATTTATTTTTATACTAATAGGAATATTTAACTTATAGCACATTAATATTGATATAAAAGAACAGCAAAATTAATATAATTTTATTTTCCTTACTTTAATTTATTCACATTAATTTATTTTCTAAGGAGAATTCATCATGATCTAGTTAGCTAAATGTTATTCGGAGAATAACACAGCCCGTTTTTTTTGTTTTTTTTTTAATATTTTCTCGATGAAGAAGAAATATCGGGATATGAATGCATAAATCATCCTTCCTGTCAGACAAAATTATTTATTATATTAAAGTTCAGCAAACAAAAATACTTGTAAAAAGATAAAAATGAATGAGTTCAGCGCCATTCGCATCCGGAATATTTCAAACTAGGGGGCTACACCCCCTACTCTCTCCGCTCGACAACCCACAAGAATCATTCTTTTGGAGTGATCCCAGCTCGCTGTACAGTTATGAGTGCCTGCTAGTAATAGGAAATTATAAATACAGTAAATTTAAATTATTTGAACACCAGGAAGTTCTAACTAAATTCTTTTTAAAAAACTAAAATCTAAAAAACTAAAACTAAAATTTTAAATACTAAAAGCTAAATAATCAAATTATAAAATTAAAATTTTACCTTTATACCATATATATGTAAATGCTAAAAAGAAATTTGAATGCTAAAATGTTTGATAAGATGTTTACAAATAAAAATTATTTTCATCAATCAGAAATCAGGCACTTAAAACTTCTTGGTACATATAATTGAATGTTTTTTCAACACTTCCATTAGCCCTGACTTCATTCCAACAAACTTCTAAATATCCACATTCCTCAATGAATTGTTGCCCCGAAAAGCTTCGCCACATGTATGCACATTCTCTGCAATAATTATTTAGCCAAGAAAGATATAACTTTTCTCGATGGGTAGATATTTATGTGTTAAAAGCTCAGTAAATTTAAGTTTTCGAAAGATGAGTTAACCCATTTCACAAAGTTTTTGCTTAAAAAGGACACTTTAAAGTAACAAATGGCTTTAAATATGTTCAGATTCACTATTCAAAATTACAACCCATAATAACCTTTATAACATTAACAAAATGGCTTTTTTTCAAAATTTTTAAAAATTTCTAAAATTCTTGCATTTGACACCAAAATTTTAAACATGCTCTTTTTCACTGAAATAATGATAAAAAAAATCTTCGCTACATGGATAAAAGAACAGAGTCTTGTCATAGTCAACTATGTTCCTTTAGCTCGGAAATTTTGTCCCGTACACAAAAACGCTCGACTCTGTTTTGTACGTTCAGATTGGATCGTCTTAGGAAAGATTCCTCAACAGTTTCAGTTGTTCAACAGTTCTCTTTTTCGACTATTTCGATTTATAATTGAATCTGAAGGACTTAAATTCATTTTGAAAAATTTCGTCGTCTCAGATCAAATCAAGCTAAATTCGTCGAATCGAATGTAAACAAAACAAACTTGCGAGCTGTTGCCAAACGGTGATTAAGAAATTCCGCCCTTTTTTGTCGCCACGTAAAAGAATTATATATATAGATGATTAAATAAACAACGCACAATTTTCCATCTAAAAATCTCTCGTCATAATATCTTTGTTTTTATTTTTTATATGTTCCCTTTAACCGCCGAAATGCTAAAGAAATTGGTGATGATTTGGCCATCTTTTTTTGTTGTAATTTGCTGACAATGACATAAAATAATAACATCGTGCTTTCATTTAATTTACAAGTGCCGTTCACTGGAAATTATTCCAAATAAAATCAAGTATTTATAGTTTAAATTTTAGAACATTATTCAAGCAACATTTCTAATTTCCTTCCGTAAATTTTACATTATATTGTTTTATAATTAAAAAAACTTGAAGAAAATGTTTGATCCTGTCATTCGTTTTCACTTTTACATCTACTTTCAACATTATTTTTAAATTTGAATTCTTTTCATACGCGGCTCTAAAGAGAGCTTGCTAAAGTCAACTCTCTTGCTGGAGACGTTATTGCAGAAAAAAAAATCAAATTTTAATTTAACTTCGAATTGATTACAAGCCACATTAAAGGACCACATTTAAAAAAATTAATTTGATACAACCCTACAAATCATTCCCTTATAGCTTCTAACTTCTACAGCTTCCGGAATTGAGATAAAAAAATATTGCAATTTAATCTTCACAGAAAAGCCTCTTTAAACCATCGGGAGTGGTCTCCCCAAAACTTTATGGTATACTCCTAACACATGTGGAGAAAAATAAGCGAAAAGCTAGGAAAACGAACAAGCGTCCCTAACGCAGTGGAGAAAAAAAGCTTGGGAATCGGAAGCTTGGAGGCGAAAGGCGTGGATAGAAGCAGAAATGATTAGCGCACGTGAATCGCGCAATTACGCAATAACGGCCTCGTTTCGTTGTGTGATGAGAAAAGACAAATAGGCGATTTGAACACCTTTTTCTTGACCGATTGAAACGAAAATTAAACACAAATCTACAATTAAAGTAAGAAGGCCACATACCAAATTTCATTTATTTAAGTAATTTTGTTAAGCAGTTATTGCGATTAAAAATATGCGATTATACAGACCGGCAGACAATCAACCCTTCGACAGATTTGCTCAAAAATTTGATACGGACCTACATTCATGATGATAAAACTGTATACCATATTTTATCCATCTAGCTATTCAAGTTTTTGAGTTATAATATGCGCATGATCACAGACGGATAGACAAACTTCCCGTGGACGGATTTTGTCCAAACTTTTTAAGAAATCTACAAATTATGTGTAAAGACCACATACCAAATTCCATCCCTGTAGCTCTAATAGTTTTCGAGATATCGTGTTCACAGGCACACAAACAGACATAATTCCAAAATTGTGATTTTCGGACACAGTGATGTCTGAAACGTGGGGATTCGTCAAAATCTCGAGTTCGAATTTTTTGACGATTACAACACTTTCTTTCTCTTTGCATACTTCGTATACGAGAAAGTAAAAATTTGAGAGGATTCGACCGTCTGGTCCGAAATATCGTAACATGATGTTTTAGACTTGATTCGTTTGTTTTTATAATATATTTAAATGTTTACTCTTAATTATACAGCAACGTAACGTGGAAACAAAAAATCGAATTTAAAATCGTCGAAAGGCAGTGACAGAAACAATGAAAAGTACAGAGTGTCCGAGAATTGTAGGACACATTTCAAAAATTAATGAAACCAGCGGGAGTGGTCTCCCCTAAACTTTCTCGTATACTCCTAACACATGTAGAGAAAACTAGAATAATAAAAGACGTCAAATAAACTTCCGTCGCAAGTAAACCAAAGTTGGAACCACGCGTGGTTTGAAGGATCAAAACAAATTCAAATCCTCTGCTCATTCTTTTGCGCAACAGGACCTGGCGAGACTCCCTAAATGTTTGCTTCCTTACAAAATCACTCCAGAATTTGTTTTTGGCAAACTGCCAAGTTTCGGAGCGTCCCTTCCTTGCACAGACATTGCCACTAGTAGGCATGCGCAGGGAGTTTGTTTCAAAACTGAACAAGTATGCGATTATACAGACCGACAGACAGTCAACCCTTTGACGGATTTGGCCCAAAATTTTATACGGACCTACATTCATGACGATAAAACTGTGTATAAAATTTTATCCATCTGGCTTTTCAAGTTTTTGAGTTATAGCGTTCACATGACCCCGAACATACAGACAGACAGACTTCTCGTTGACGGATTTTGTCCAAAATTTGATAGAAACCTACAAAGTATGTTTAAAGACCACATACCAAATTTCATCCCCGTAGCTCTAATAGTTTTCGAGTTATCGTGTTCACAGACATACACACAGACACACATACAGACACACACACAGACAGACATAATTCCAAAATTGTGTTTTTCGGAATCAGGGAGGTCTAATACGTGGAGATTCGTCAAAATCTCGAGTTCGAATTTTTTGACGATTACAATACTTTCTCTTTGTATACTTCGTATACGAGAAAGTAAAAAACCTAATAATGTTACTATAGCTACGTTTTTACTTTCTCGTATACGAAGTATACAAGGAGAAAGTATTGTAATGGTCAAAAAAATTCGAACTCGAGATATTGACGAATCTCCACGTTTTTAGACCTCTTTGAGTCTGAAAAACACAATTTTGGAATTATGTCTGTCTGTGTGTCTGTGAACACGATAACTCAAAAACTATTAGAGATACAGGGATAAAATTTGGTATGTGATCTTAAAACATAATTTGTAAGTTTCTATCAAATTTTGCACAAAATTGGTCTACAGGAAGTCCGTCTATCCGCGTTCATGTGATGTTGTGTAATATTTTGCTTGGATTAGAACACAGTGAATTACATAGTGAACTTGAGAATTCTCTGGAATAGAAATTTCCAGAATGGTGGCGAATAATCTTGTAGAGGCGGCCCACCCTTGAACTCTAGATATATCAAGAAGAATAAAGACACCACCCTCTAATCCTCGCGAGTAAAGCGAGGTATCCTCTGAACCCTAGAAAGGTCGAGAACAATCCAGAGACACCACCCCTTGCTGCACCTGCCCATTCAACAAGGCAAAGGACGGAGATTGGACCCGGACATATATAAAGGGGTGGAGATAAGAAAGGGGGAGCAAGAAAAGAAGTGGTAGGTTTTGGCAGAAACCTTTAAGTGGCTGATTTCTCCGAATAGTTTCATTATCCAAGTGACGGTGGCTGCCTGGTGAATTAAAAAGATTTTATTGAGACCATATATGGTAAGTGAAGAAAGCAATTAAGTGACTTGGTTTTATTAGTACCTTTGATGGGAAGCTACAAGTGAATATATTTTAATGAATATTAGACTGGAGATCGGAAGCTATTGAGCGAATTACCTCACTTTGTCCTTGAGCCGGCAAGAGTGGAACCTAGCAGGGTGTCATAGATGTGTTTTAATCGGCACGCATCTCTTTGAACTTGATTCTTTACCTAAATATTTTAAAATCAATATAATCTACAATGAAAAATCTTCTGATAGTCATTGGATTCTGGATTACAGTTGGTTCGAATTTTTTTATACATGCAGGGGGAGGCACCTATTTGGGAAAGTATACGAGAAAGTTTAGGGGAGACCACTCCCGCTGGTTTTTAATGAGAGAGCAAATAAAAAAGTTTTTTTTCTTCTGGTAAGTAACGCGGCGTTACGGAGTTCTAAATTTGCTACAGCGAGAGAATTCCGTACGCAATGGCTACCGATCGGCAGAAGCCGATGCGCATTTTCTGGTTTCCTTTTTTAGTTTTTCTTGATTATCTCGGAAAAATATCCAGTTTTCATACCACATGTGAATTAACATATCAAAAAACGTAAAATTCCTTACAAATACATCCTTTTAATTTTCTTCTAGCTTTAATATTTTCGCAGATAATGGCTCTCAAATATGGGAGATTTTCAATAATATACGGCCACCTAGGCCACCATAACGGAGCGTTTCCGATCTTAATTTTTTTTTTTTTTTGAAATGAGCTCTCATTTAAAAAGATAAAACCGTACTTGTAATATTATTAGTTTTTTTTATTATTATTATTAATTTTTGAAATGTGTTCCACACTTCTCGGACACCTTGTATTAAAATTATAAAGTGAAAAGTATAAAAATTCATTAAAATTTGAGAAAAACAGTACGGAAATAAAACTAGCATCACTGAAAAGTTAATGTTTTGAATTTTAAAGTTGCGTAAAATTTGCTTCTGTGCGATAATATGTTCCGAATTTATTGAGAATAAACGTCAAAATTTCGATTAATTTTTAATTAAAAACCTCTTTCTTAGTGGTATCTACCATGCAAAAAGTAACTTCCTGCCTAGTTAGTAGCTTAAGCCCAACAGTAAGTCTCTGTAGAGCGTTTTAAACTGTTTTTGCAACATGCATGTTGCATCACGCAAGTTACAGACATTATCCAGACTGTAAATACTACCATGTCAAAAAAATCCTTTCGGTGGTAAAACAAGACGCGTCATAAATGCCAACTCTGAAGCGCTCTTTTCCAGTTAGGTATCGTCATTTTATCTCCTAATTTTACCGCGTGCTTCTTTTGATTTTTTTCCTCTTCCATTTTCAGCGAACTTCGGCTTAATGCTTGCGTCATGTCACGTGTCAGTTTCGTCATGGGTTTGAGACAAGTTGTTTACACTCTCTGCGTAGTGAGAGTTCAAAGGAACTTGGCAAGATTCGCGGCTTAGATAT
>BGPR01024266.1:0-11244 GCA_013235015.1 Araneus ventricosus | reverse complement strand
AGGTGAAAACAAAAATCGTAAAAGCGTGAGGCGCAGGTAGAAAAGCTGTAAGTAAATTAGAATTGTAATCCCATTTATAATATACAGTCGGACCTCTATTTAACGAAGTCGCTAAATCCCGAAAAAAAGTTCGTTATATGAAAAATTCGTTAAATAGAGATTCACCTTTTAAAATACTTTAAACTACACAAAACAGATTTTAAATTCATAAACACTAAATATTATTAAAAAAGTAATTAATCACACCTTTATTTTGTAAATTAATATATTTGTTTTATAAATTTTACCCATCAAAAAGAAATCTGCAAGGAAAACAAGAATAAAATAAACCATTGACCGGGAATTGTCCACACAGTATTTTCAATTTTAAAAAATAATTTTATATTAAAATTATTCAATTTTAGCATTTCATCATACGAAGGCTTGTTGATTTCTGCATCATGATCATTTCCATCTTCATTATCTTCGTGTTCATCGCAATTCAGTGCTGTATTGTTTATATTTTTCGCACTGTCCACTTCCATACTGCCTCATCCACATCTTCATAGACACATGCTTTTAAACGTTTTGAACAAGAATTCGATGAATCATAATTTTGTATCTTATCACGATTTTTTTATTATGGTTGACAAGCTGTTTGGAGGAATACCAAATTTTAAAGCAATATGCTTTTTTTCACGCCTTTATCCAACTCATAAAGAATTAAATTATTTTTCTTGGATGCTCAAGCACTTTCGATTTGACATTTTCCAGCTTCAAAGTAATTGATAAACATAAAATGTGTTAAAAGTAAAAATAAGTTTGAAATGTTTAGAAATATTTTGAGAAATAAGGAGAAAAAATAATATTGGATCGCAAGAAAAAGTTCGTTAAATAGAGAATGCACTTCGCTATTTGGAGGTTATTTTACGAAGAAATTCGCAAAATGTTCTTGGTTCCAGGAAAAAATTCGCAAAATAGAGAAATTCGCAAAATAGAGGTTCGTTAAATAGAGGTCCGACTGTATTTTATATGATGAATGTTTAATAATATTTCGTTTCTTATGATAATCATTGTGCTTTTATATCTTTCTCCTATTGTTTTCAGCGCCTCACGCTTTTACGATTTTTGTTCTGACCTCTAGATTTTTTAGAAAAAAACATTTTTTTTCTTTTTTAATGCATTTGTAAAAGATTTTATAAAAGTTTTTTTTATATATTTATTATAGTTTTATACTAGTTTTTAGTCTTTAATTTATGTCACAATTCAATATTATAAATATTTTATACATCAACTAAATAAAGCAACTATCTTTTTGAAAAATGTCTGATAGGATGTACGTAATGGACCTTATGCTTTATTGAACCACATGAGAAAAATGTGATTATTTATGCATTGTGATATTAACTAGGTACACAGTAATGATCTATTCTTAATATAAAGGAATACGAATCGACTTACTTGTTCAACACGCTCTACAGGGCAGACCCAAGGTTACTTGAGAGCATAAGGTTAGGCTCACAGAGAGCGGATGAATTGATGACGTCGCATTGGGAGCACATTGCTTCGTCCCAGTGTTATGTAACGGAATAAATATCACATTTGAGAGCTTTTTAAGCAACCGAAAAACTTTTTATAAGCCTGACTTTTTGTGAAACGTTGTTAAAGAATCACAAATTACGAAAGAATAAAAATTTTGAGTGTTTAATCGAAAATTTTAATAAAATTCAGTGACCTTTCTGATATGATCTCCATGCAAGAAATAAAGAAATATTACGACGTTTGGTATATAATCCCTCCTATGGACCCTCCCTGAGCAGACCGTCGTAGGGCAGGTCCACAAACGCGATGTGCAGAAGGTCTTTCCGCGCATTACGCCATATTGGGACAGATTCCGAAACTTTCAGCTATTCCAAGCGGTTTCGAATTAAAGAAATAAATTTATTCCATCTGCAAGAAATGGCAAAAATACCAGATTAAAACGGTTCGTTATTGCATCCTCGTCATTTTACATCACAATCTAACTTTTCATTGCTTATAAATTCCGCGCATCATGTAAGAATTTTTTTAAAATTAAAATGATTCCTGGTTCTTCTCTTTTTGTTTACTTTACAGCAGTTAAAAATAATCGATTCGCTTTTTACTTTCTCGTATACGAAGTATACAAAGAGAAAGTATTGTAATCGTCAAAAAATTCGAACTCAAGATTTTGACGAATCTCCACGTTTTAGACCTCCCTGAGTCCGAAAAACACAATTTTGGAATCATGTCTGTCTGTGAACACGATAACTCGAAAACTATGAGAGCTACGGGGATGAAATTTGGTATGTGGTCTTTAAATATAATTTGTAGGTTTCTATAAAATTTTGAACAAAATTCGTCAACGGGAAGTCTGTCTGTCTGTATGTCTGCTGTCATGTGAACGCTATAACTCAAAAACTTGAATAGCTAGATGGATAAAATTTCATACACAGTTTTATCGTCATGAATGTAGGCACGTATGAAATTTTGGGACAAATCCGTCAAAAGGTTGACTGTCTGTCGGTCTGTATAATCGCATCTCCAACGAATCCGCCATCTCCACACGCATGCGTACTGAACGCAATCTTTTGTGCACGATATCTATTGACTCCTGTTTGGCGCTTTTCTTTTTCATCCAATTCTCCATGGGCATGCGTACTGGTAGCAATCTGTGCACGCGGGAGGATTATGCGACTTTGTCCTTGAGCCAGCAAGAGTAGAAATCGGTACGCATTTAAATCGGAACGCATCTGTGAATTTGATTCTTTACCTAAATATTTTCTGATAGTCATTGGACCCTGGGTTACAATAGGTTCGAATTTTTTTATCCACGCGGGGGGAGGGAAACAGTACCTTTTTCATACGAGAAAGTTTAGGGGAGACCACTCCCCCTGGTATAAAATGTTATTTTTTTTTTTTTTTGCTGCTTAATAGGAGTTTTTGATGAATGAAAAAAAATATATGATCTTTTGAGCTTATTTATATCTAGTCTGGAGCCGAGTTTCTGTCTTGTTTCTTTTCTCACCTCACATATCAAAATAAAGGCGGGAAATTTAGTTTTATTATAAATACTTCTCGTATGATTCAGAGCCGAGTAGATCGCTTGAATGGGCCTGACTTAAGAACATGGTGCGGTCCGCCAAGTTGAATTTTTTCCCTCGCCAAATGTGGTAATTTGTTGCCATTTTGTTGCCAACCCCAAAACTTTGCAAGAATTTCTAATTTGTGCCAGAATTTGAGAAAATTCATGCTAAATTTCATACAATTTTATGTACTATTTCCAATTTTATGTACTATTTACATTTTTTGCCATGGCTGTCAGTAGAATCGCCGCCATCTTGAACCCATCCAAGATGGCGGATATTTGGCGATTTTTTGGATGGTTGGCGCGATTTCTCAGTTTGGCGAGACACCACACCATGTTCTTAAGTCTTACCCTTGAATGCTAAGGAGAGGTTTTTGAGTTTTCCTCTAGGTCGTAAGCTAAAAATTTAAAAACGCCTCTTTCCAGAGCAAATGTGATAGTTTTACGGAAGGATTTGAAAGCTGCAATGCTTGGTTTTTCTGTTGTCGGATTACGATACATTCGAGAAATTCGAAATGGAAAAATATTTCTTTTTACTGATGTCCGAAAGATCCTGATGTTAGGAAAATTTGGATTTCTGGATGCAAAAGAAAAAAAATCTCTTTAATGATGCAAATGTTTGAATTTTCTCTCAGCGACAATTTTCTCTCACGACTATCATCGTGATTTAAAATCTGATTTGCTTGGTTTCCCTGCAAATAATAATAAAAGTTCTGAAAACAAAACTATTCCAACATTATTTTTGTCATCAAATGAAATGATGAATCAAAGATTAATCAGCTACAGAGGAACATTCTAAATTAGAATGGAATATAATCTTCTGAAAAGTGCTATAGACTGATTTCTCGTATTGTACGAAAATAAGCTTCGGAAATTACTTAATTGATTGCCATCGAAGCGGAAATATTCTAATCAAAGGTATTTAATATAAGTTTTGTTATTATTGTTCTGCAATTAGACAACCATTTATTACTAATATTGCAAGCAAAATTGATTATTGTATTCCTTGAGCGATTTTATTTAATATATGTTTATTATTCTGGGCGTGAAAATGTGATATATATATAATCAATGTAATAATCTCTCTTAATTTTATTTCAAATTCTAATAGTATATATTTTAAAGTCTCAATGTATTCCAAAATCACTTTTCTTAAAATCCAGTTTCGTTTTATTTCCCGCGCTGGAGGTATATTAAATCTCTCGTTTTGGCATATTTATTACTAAAAGAATATTTTAATCGCTTTCACGTGCCTACCGAAAATCATGACGCGTCTCCTTGGCACTAGACTTTTTCCCTAAAACTCTTACGTAATTTATTAAAAATAGCCAATATTCCCTTCACTTTGATTACGTGTTATATTGTTATTCCTTTATCTGAGAGAATCGGGGATTTTTCTGTACACTTTTACAAAAAACTAAGATTACACAGAACTAAGATGTTGGTATGCCCGCCATTCTCCAAAATATTTTTATAATAAAGGAAAATTGATTAACAACTCGGCTGTTTTATGACTGCAACAACGAAAACATTTTATTTATATACATATATATTAAAGAAGCAAATTATATGTGTATATTTCAATTACTAATTGTGCGATGAAAACAATTCTGTAAAAAATAAGTTATTTTTGCTCATATTTATCAAACATTACAAGTTAACTTTAAGGAATTTTTCAAAGATATTTTATTTCATTTTTTACTACATGAATTAATTGAAAGACTATTATTTTAACAAATATGTAATTTATAATTCGCAAGTAAAATTATTCTTAACTCTCCAGTTTCTTAGAAATCATCCAGTGTCTCAGATAAATTTGTTTTTAAAAATAATATACCATACGACGTAATTATTTTTTTATTTCTCACATAGAGATTGTATCAGAAAGATCCCTGAATTTTTTTAAAATTTTCGATTGAACACTCCAAACTTTTATTCTTTTGTCATTTGTGAATCTTTAACAACGTTCCCACAAAAAAGTGAAGCTTATAAAAGGTTTTTCGATTGCTAAAAAAAACTCTCAAACATGATATTTATTCCGTTACGTAACATTGGGAGCGAGCGATGTGCTCCCATTGCGACGTCATCAATTCATCCGCTCTCTGTGAGCCCAACCTTTATACTCTCAAGTAACCTTGGACCTAGAGCTACCAAATTTGACATGTAGTTACTTCTTTTGCAGCCGGTGATCAGTAATAAAGAGTGTTTCAAAATGTTGATCAAAAATTAATCAAAGTTTTAACGTTTTTCCTCAATAATTTCTGACAATATTATCTCACAAAAAATATTTTTACACCGTTTTATTTATAATAATATACTTTATTCTCACAGACAATCAGACGACGGTTGAAGATTTTTCTAATCAAGCGCTTACCTACATGCACATAAATCGTATAAGATATGTAGGGTAGATGATCCAGTTTTGGCCACCTTAAGAGAAAATTTGAAATGGAAATTTCACATTGGATGACTAGCATATTAAATCATACTTATACTATTCTTTAGCAAATTTTATTGGCTTTCTGCTAGTTATAAAATTTTTCTGAAAAATATTTTAGATTTAGAGTTATGAATTTTTAAATAAATTAACCCCATTTGCACCACTTTTGGTCATCTCTATGCACCAGTTTTGGCCACACTAATATTATATTTTTAACAGACATTTTAATGAATTTTAAGTAAAAATAAATATAAAAATTTTATGCAATATATATTTTAGTACATTATTTTCTGTTATTTTAAATGTGATTTTTTTTATGAAATTATAAAGAATATGTAATAAAATTTATCTAAAATGATTTTAGCTGCAGATTTCAGTTTTAAAAAAAAAGAAACAGGAATGCAGAAAACAATGATTTAATTTTTTTGATAAAATACAAACTATATATACTCGCATAATTTTTTTTTTTTGATAAAATATGAAACAAAAAATGGGGAGAGGAATAAACTTACATTGCAAAAGCATAGATTTTTTAAAAATTTTACAAATCAAGAATTTGCATTATTATACTCACTAACAATATCCACAAATATGTATTTTAAAATTTTTAATTGCAACATTAATCAAATTCATCAGAATTATTTTTTAAATTAGAGCAATCCATGCATTTAAAAGAATATTCCTTATTACTCGATTCAGGTTCCTCAAGTTGAAATTTTCTAACATAAATGTGTGGTAAACATTCAAAATGGAGATGTTTTTGACGTTCCATTTTGAATGGCCTTAACTGCATTACCAACTTTGGATGGTGAGTAGCAAAATTTTTTTTATGGAAATGCTATGCCTTCTTATTTTTAATTGGAGCCATTCCTATGTAAAATGAAAACAAACAAAACTAAATCAGTTACTTTTATTTTAAAAACAAAACTAAATCAGTTACTTTTATTTCAGAAACGAAGCTATATCAGTAACTTTTTATTTTAGAAACAAAACTAAATCAGATGCTTTTATTTTAGAAATAAAATTTAGTTGCTTTTATTTTAGAAACGAAACTAAATTAGTTGATTTTATTTCATCCAGATATTCTTAAATTTATGTAATGGCTAAAAATACAATAATGAAGTTATGTGGCCAAAACTGGAACATGTAATGTTCCACTTTTGGCCACCTGCATGGCCAAAACTGGCACATATAGTAAATTTAAAGTACCAGGTTTGGCCACCACCCATTTAATCTTAAAAATAATTAATTTTGATATAAAATCAGAATAAAAAGAAAGCTTACCTCGCAGTGGCGGATCTAGGATTCGGTTTGAGGGGGCTAAGGGTATAAAAATTTTGCACCGTCGTGACGAATATCAAACCTCAAGGCTAAAGTAAACCAAAACTGTTGAACTTTATAGACTTGACTCACCTGACAATAAGAATCATAAAGGACAATACAATACTTTCGATATTTTAATAAAAATTACAATGATGTAACTAGCCAAAAAATGTCTTCGACCGCGTCAGAACTACAAATACTAGGGAAATGACTACAAGAGTAGGAAAATTTTCGAGCCTGTATAGCCAGAAAGCAATGTTGAAACGTTTTTATTATTTTTTAAAAGAGGGAAATTAAGAAAAAACAGTTGTAATTATTTTAAATAAAATCAAGAATTTTGGCTTGGCTCTGGCGCAGGGGGCTGCAACCCGATACCACCCCCTGGATTCGCCACTGTTACTTCATAAACCCTAAGAGTAATCAGTTTTAGATTAATCATTTAATTCTGAGAGCTTCGTGATGAAAAACTGCAAATACTTGTTCCTTAACTAAAACCTTAACAGTTGTAAGTATACAGTACATGATCATGCATTTAATTTTTTTACAAGTCACATGTTTGAGAAAAATGAACAATCAGATTGAAAATAGTAATATAAGGATTGTTTAAAGTATTGGAATGTTTCTTATTATTTAATTTGAAATTATTGGTTAATTATTGGAAAAACAGATCAAATGTGGCCAAAACTGGAGCATCTACCCTATAATTAGTACTCAAAGTATGCAATATCGGTATGCATTTTCTAACTTTTATGATAAAAGTTAGATTTTAAAATTTAATTATTGGTTTCCATACTATATGGCAGAGGTTCCCAACCTGTGGTACGCGTACACATGTGGTACGCAAAGGACCTGTTAGGGGTACGCGAAATCGAAGTCGGTAATGGCGGACACAAAAAAGCATCATAAAGGATTAAGAAAGTTACAGAATTTTTTTTCTCCCAAAGTCTTGCAAAAAGTAAAAGTGAAAGTTGTGTAATCTAAAGCCTACGCTCAAAAAATAAGAAGAACGATAGATAAAGGAAACCTGGTAAATAATTGATATATTGTCCCAGCCCCGATTATCAGGGTGGCTACAGAAACTGTGAAAAAAATTTCCCCGACTTCTCCCTGATATCCTTGACTAAACTTACAATATTTCCCTGATTTCCGGCTACTTATTATACAGTCGAGTCTCCCTACAACGAAGTCATTCTACAACGAATTTCTCCCTATAACGAAATTTTTAATCGGAATGTTAAATAACATTCAAAATATTCTCCATATAACGAAGTGGTTGTCTCCCTATAACGAATTTTTTCAGAGGTTTATCTTTTCGATTTTTGTCATTTTTGAAGAAAGTTGATAGTTTCTGTGCAACCAATTCGTTCACACATGCCTGTTTCTGGAACCACTCACTCTTAAAATGTGAAAAATTTTCTGAAAATTTAGCATCACGAATTGCAAAGCAATGTTTCAAGTAAAATAAACGTAAGTATATACTAGTACATATTATTCTCTAAATTGGTGAATTGTCTTCACTTTTGAGCATTTTATTTATACAATAAAAATTAGTATAATTTTAACAAATTTATAATATATATTACTTCATTTTTAATTGAAAATCATAATTAAATACATTTGAACTTATCGCACCTATTGAAAAGTTTCGAACATTTACTTAAATAACTGCAAAAATCTCTAATCTCCGTATAACGAAATTTTCTCTATAACGAATTTTTCAATTGGAACCAAGCGATTTCGTTATAGAGAAACGCCACTGTATTAGTTTCCTGGCTTTCTCCCTACTTAGAATCACTGTATGTGCACAATATACATTATTAAAAACACTTTTACCAGTTATTTATTTTATGAAAAAAATATTTTTATGAAATTTAATTTTAAAAAATGGAATGAACATCCTAAAAAAAATCTAATAAAACAGTATATTACATTTCTTACGTGTAAAAAAAATACTGGAAATTTTAACAAAATACTTTGCTAACATAAGAATTCTAAGAAACATTAAAACTACTCTTTGCAACACAAGTCAAATTATATTAACAGTAAAGTAAAGGTTATTATGATCTTTGCTCAAAACTTTAAAACAGTTCAATAACTAATTAGTGCTCTGTTCATGAGTACCAGAATAACATGTTGCGGCATAAATATAAAAATAGTATAATTATATGTACCTAATAATTTATATTTTAGGAAAGATTTAAACAAGAGAAACTGTCAAGATATTACTTCAAATCTTTATTCTTTAACAAATCATAAGAAATTAATTGCTCTAATCAAAAACTTATATTTTATAAATGAATATAAGTTTTTTTTAAAAAAATTCCATTTATTATTACAAATAATGATAGACATAAAATACTAATTTATAGATAATAACTCAAGTAACTATTAATTTTCCCTGATCTTTAGATATTTTTACGAATTTAACTGACTTTTCCCTGATTTTTCCAGATCGATGAAATTCTCTGACTTTTCCCAGATATCCCTGATTTCCAGGTTCTGTCACCACCCTGATTATGCTTGAGTCATCGATGTCTTCGCAAAAGCTGTATCTTCACTAGGCACCACTCTGTTGTATGTTGTTGTTTTTCTTCCACTGGTACTTAGTAATCACTAATGCTATTAATCGTGTACTTTGACTTTAGTTCAAGTGATCGTAAAATTTATTGAAAGCAAATATTGACATGTTTACAGGATAAATTGGGGGGATAGAGGGGTGCGAAAAATAAGACAATGAATCCGGTGAGCCAGAAAAAAGTTGGAAACTCCTGCGTATAATGGTATATTCTAGTAAGCTTAAAAAACTTCTAAAATTAATTATTTACATAATTTTGTATTAGTATCTAAATTTGTAACATAATTTCTGTAATTAGTAGATAAAGTCGACCTCTTTTAACAAACCTCTAAGTGGAACTTTTCCTTGGAACAGAACATTATGAATTTCTTCGTAAATAACTCCCAATGACTTGAAGTGTCATCCTCTCTTAATCGAACTTTTCTCGTGATCCAATATTTTTTTTCTCCTATTTCCAAAATATTTGAACATTTCAAACTTATTCTTTCTTTTCCATATTTGTGAAGTGATCAAATGACTTGACGGGTTTACCAGTCTCCTAACTCATTGAGAGGTAAATCGCAGTCATTCTTTTCTTTTATTCAGGAGGTGACCTTTATCCCCACTACACTGGTCCACTTCATTAGAAAAACTTTTCTACTCTCACTTTCACCCTCAATGGAGCTTGTCCTTGTCCTCGAACTTTACTCGTAATTAATTTATGACGCATGTGGTAGTGCATCTTAAAATTACTTGATTGAAACTCAAAGCATTAATGTCTTAATTCATTAATTTAAAATTATATTTAAGATTGAAACAATGTGTATTCCCGGACGATAGTTTTTTTTATTCTGGTTTTCCTGTCAGCTTTCTTTTGAGAAAAGCAAATATAATTAATTACAAAGGATAAGTGATTGAATTCCTTTTAATAATAATAATATTTACTGCTTATGAGATTTAAAATCTGTTTTGTGTAGATTTAAAGTATTTCAAAGGTGAATTCTATTTAACCAATTTTCCTATAACGAGATTTCCGGATTTAGTCGACTTTAATAGTAGGTCCGACTGTATTAATTGCAACTAACTCGGTTGTTTATTAAAATTTGATGTCATATCTAGTTCATACGCCGTTTTACGTCAGTCCCCTGAAAGACGTACAAATAGATGTACTGTTACTGCACTGATTGATAAGTCTTTTGCCTTTGTTCCGTTTCAATAACGCCGTTTTACGCTCAGTCCCAAGAAAGACGTACAAAAGGGTTGTTCTTACTGTACTCATAGTCATTTTTTATCCTGCACCCTTTCACAACGCCTTTTGATGAATACGCCGTTTTACGTCAGTCCCCTGAAAGACGTACAAAGAGTGCTTTACTGTACTATTGATAAGTCATTTTTTCATCTTGTTCCGTTTCTAACGCCGTTTTACGTCAGTCCCCTGAAAGACGAGCGGTTTTAGTACTGTACTATTAATAGTCATTTTCATCCTGCCCCTGTTTCTAACCTTACTTTGATGACATTCGCCGTTTTACGTCAGGTCCTGAAAGACGTAGCAAGAGTGCTTTACTGTACTCATTGATCATAGTTTCATTCTTGTTCGTTTCTAACGCAGTTTACGTCAGATCCCCAGAAAAGACTGATAAAGTGCTTACTAAGTCTATTGATGTCATTTTCATCCTGTCCCGCTTCTATCGTTCTCTTGACCCGCTTTCGAGGGAAGTTCCATTCAAATGAATTCCGAATATGAGAATTGACATCATTATCCTTGCCTTCAGATCGGAACTTATAGCAGGGTGGCTTGTGGAGCGAGAGTAAATACGTAACTGAAACGTAGAAGTATACCTG
>BGPR01024265.1:0-21304 GCA_013235015.1 Araneus ventricosus | reverse complement strand
AATTTTAGAATTTATTTCCTTTCCAATGAATGAATGTTCTCATATGTAGGTTCTCTTCAACTTTTATAAAGCAGTTCTAGAGAAATTCTGAAGACTTCATTAAAAAATGCTTCTAGGGAAAGAAAATATTTATTCTCCTTCGAGTAGTTTTTATACATGTATTTCATTTCATTGCTTGGATTATCAAGAGGCCTCGATTTAATAACTCATTAAGAAAAGTTTGTGAAAACCCTCATTCATATTCACTCTTAAACACAAAACTATTAATTAATTCATACAGAAATCAAATCCATAGAGTAAATACCTAAAAATGAGTTAAAAAACGATTGGTACATAATTAAAAAATGATACTTCAAAAATCAATATTTTATTTAGATTGATAATTTATTTTAAATATAAATCGAATGGAGTTAATTCAAGTGACTTGAACAACAATTGGTTAGGTACTTATTTACCAAAACATGCACGGGCTAGTTGCAATCAGTCTAAAAAATATCAGACTCATTAGAAAGTGTTATGTAAACTTCCATTTGGCTTGTAAAATATTGGCGTCATTCGCAATAATCTAAACTTTTCAATTAGTCAAAGATGCATATAAAGAAAAATTTGTAACAAAAGTCAATTAGTATACAATAGAATTTCACTAACTAGTATCTATTTCTGATATTTCTCTTTCTAATGCATATTTTTTTAATTAAATCACTGAGACGAAAAAAGCAGTAAATTTATTTATAACACATTTATATTACCATCATTGTTAAGGTTGCCCACCATTTTAACGAAGATCACAATGCAAATTAGAAATTTTTCCTTGTTCCTCCTCATGAATTTCGGTTTCTTCCCGAACGACGCCATCATTAAATTCTGGAATTGTTCTTTGAAGAAAATGACGATGAAATAATTCCATCTTCACTTTAAAAACTGATTATTAAAGAAAAGCTTAAAAGTCTTCTGGGACCCTTAATATTTAATTAGCTTCTTGACTTAGAAAACCGAAATTAATTGAAAGAAAAAAAACAGCAGGAAATTCTAAAAGTCAAGTTCGAATTCTTACATCCAATCACACTAATTAAAAAGGTTGAATCAGTATTCACTTAAAAATCCTTTTTTTTTATTTCATTTTATTTTTCAATTATATTGATCCCCCATGTTCGCATTTGCCTTTAATCTGTATTGAAGTCAGAGAACCCCATTTTAATTATACATCTTGAGAATTGTTGCTGTAAAGCTTTAAAATAGAAGGTACACGAGCGAGAGAAGCCAAAAAAAACTTCTTCTCCTGGGACTGAATTTGAGTCTCTAAATGTATAACTAAAGAAACATTTTTACGTTAATCTGTACCAGGAAAAATATTATTAAATGAAAATAATTCTGTATAGATCTTGGAACGAAAAAGAAACAACTTGTTTAACTAGTTCGATTTCTTGGATTAAAAGGTAAGACTTAAAATTATAAAGATTCTTTAGTACATTTTAAAAACATTTGCAGTTTGTTCTCTACTTTAAAAAATTATTTTCCGGTGTTTTATGTTAAGAATACGGAATTCTTTGAGACAAAATTAAATAATTAAATTCCTTTTCTCAATTAAATAAAATCTTTCAAATGTTATTTTAATTAAGTACTTATAATGAGGCTACCTGGAATTTCTTTAGTTCTAAATCCATTTTTGTGCTTCATCATCTAAGCTCCTAACAATGATTTTTCTGAGAAAGCTTCAAAACCGAAAGAAAACGAGCTTATTTTTTTAAAGTTTCTAAGAACTTGTAAATCTAATGTCAGTATAAATATTTCTATGAATTTGTAAAATTGTTTCCCTGACATGCTAATCTTGTGACAAGAAAAAGAGTTTTACACAGGTTTTACTAGAAGCCAAGCCTATGAGCTCCGACCTCAGCGGCCATTTTGACGGCACAACGAAACTTCGAGGAAATTCGTGAATTGTGGCACTATCTCTAATCGGGACGGAAATATCAAGAACATTCCAGAAATTGCAATGTGAAGTCACTTCCTGGTGGAAAAGGTATATAAAGCAAGCTCTCAAAGGTGTCTCTCAAGCTCTCTCCAGGAGTCAGTTGGAGTTGGGTCAGCAGTGTAAACTGGTGAACTGATAAGACATTGAGCGCTATTGAAAGTGCTGTGAATGATATTTATTGCTTCCCTGACATGCTAATCTTATGACAAGAAAAAGAGTTTTACTAGAAGCCAAGCCTATGAACTCCGACCTCAGCGGCCATTTTGAACGGCACAACGAAACTTCGAGGAAATTCGTGAATTGTGGCCCTATCTCTAATCGGGACGGAAATATCAAGAACATTCCAGAAATTGCAATGTGAAGTCACTTCCGGGTGGAAAAGGTATATAAAGCAAGCTCTCAAAGGAGTCTCTCAAGCTCTCTCCAGGAGTCAGTTGGAGTTGGGTCAGCAGTATAAACTGGTGAACTGATAAGACATTGAGCGCTATTGAAAGTTCTGTGAATGATATTTATTAGTGATCTGCAGTCTGTTTGAGTTATTAATTTATAAAAGTGTTGCTTAGTTTTGTTACCTGTGCTACGCTTTATTTTTCTGGAATATTCGTCAAATAAAGAGTCATTTAGGGTTTTTTTGTTATCCTACTTGTTGAACTGCATTTATTTACACCCACCAAACGATTTTTGACGATTTTTGTAGATAACAGTATACATATATATATATAGAGAGAGAGAGAGAGTATAAGTCGTAAAAAGAAAGAGTATAAATCGTATTTTTATCTTTGCTCGGATATACTTTCAATTCGTTTTTTCATATCTTTTCGAATTTGACATGAAAGTTTGTTATTTTATCTTATTTATTTTTATTTTATTGTTTTTCTATTATCTTTTGCTTCTTTTCTATATATATATATATATATATAAGAAAAACAACAAAAAAAAACCCCCCAAAAATTTTGTTTTACATAAAAATTATACAAAATGAGAAAGCAATTGAGTTTTTGTCTTGTGTTTCTAAGTTTGTTTTGATATATATATATATATATATATGGTGTCCACACTTATCGTGAACAATAGCTAATTTCTAAACCGTTAGGGATAGACATATAGTTCCAATTGAAAAAATGCTTTAAATGAAGGGAAGAGTTATAATATATGTGTTTTGAGTGAATAAATACATTTCTAAAAAAGTTACGAATTCTAACTTTTTATACGGTCCGCGATCCTATCAGACATATTTATTAAAATTTTTTTTACACACTAATATTTTAAACAAAAAAAAGTCCCACTCTTTTGCGACTAAAACTGACCGAGTTATGGAGCTTTGAATATCGCTGACTTAGACCACTTTACACCATTTCAATAGCCGTCTTAAAGACGATCCGCTAATAAATGCACAGCACTTTCTCGACGAGGCCGCTGATTGTTTAAAAATCATGAAATTCGAAGTCCGGAACTTGCTCAGTTTTAGTCGCAGAAGAGTGTTAGAATGTCAAGAATATTTTAATAAAAATTTAAATTGTCAGACCTCACTATACTAGGAATTGAGTATGAACTGAGTAGCTGTTTAGATGCGTCTGAATTAATTAGAGAATTCTCTGATCTAAAAAGTTAGTAAAAAAAATCGTCTGAATCATACTCCTGTAAACTATTTTTTTAAAAGTATTTTAAGTGAAAAGTTATTATAAATATTTTTGGCAATTACTGAGTTACACTATCGTTTATTGGACGTTCTCTAAAAAATGTAAAAAAGAACATATATCTTTTTTTTTTTTTTTTTTAGAATTCTTACATTGTAGGCCATAGGGGCGTAATTTTTTACTTTTGCACGGAGCGGTTCAAAGGCTAAATCCGACTCTGCTTCTTCGTGATACTGCTCATTTTATTATTGCTTTTGAACGTGCTCCCCGGCATTTAATAGTTAAAAATAAAAATGTCAGAAAAAGATAAACAATTATTTCCTTTTCTTTTCTTGTATACTCCGCAAGTTGTACATTAAAAAATATAGCTCATCACCGGTTAACCTTTCATAGAGCCATTTTTTTTTTAGTACCAGAAAAATAAAATAACTTTAGGATTAAGATTAATTTAAGAAAGGAAGTTCATATAGCTTATTGGATGAACTTAATTTTTAATTAATTTTATTAATTAATGATGAATTACCAAATCAAGACACTTCGTTATGGTTTGAGATAAGAAATTGGACATCTAGGCTTTTGTTTCATCGTAAAATTTAGCGAAAACTTACGACAACATTATAAATTGTATTTAAAAATTGAAGAATTTGGTGGGAAGTACACTTCTCACGGCCTTAGGAAAGGTTAAAAAAAATATTGATACAAAGAAGCTCGAAAGATCAAATTATGTCTCATATTGTGGTCGTTCAAGACTCAAGCCAGCACTTCTATAAAGTCTTATAACTAATACAGTAGACTCCGCTTAACCCTCTCACACCGAGCGAGGCGGTCTCAAGATGTCTAAAAATTTCTCCTTAACATCGACGAAGGCCCGTTCTGAGGCGGTTGGCTTTTTTTGAGGGGAGGGGAGGTTCTAAAATCGCTTCGGAGATAAGTGTGGTTTGGAGGTCCAATTATCCTTGCGAACCACAGACCACATCCGTGCGCCTTAAGGGAAGGTTATAGCAGGGGCCACCCAGTTTGGGAGAGTCCAGTTCATGTCATATCCTCCCAAAAAAGCCCGATTTTAAAGGGTCTAGAAGAAAAAAGTTACCTCGGGATTAAAGATTTAATGTGATCACTTCGGAACTTCAGAAATTTGATAACATTAACCTATTGATAACAGTAACCGAATTGCGTAAAATCAACTGTATTTTTATCACGTGAAGGGAAAGGACAAAAGGGAAAAAAACACTTACCTCAGGGCTATCTATAATTTATTTTAAAAATAAAAATTTTAAAATTCACTAATTGTTGCTTGTCGGCAGTTATTACTCAAATTGTACAAATGCATACCATTTGTCAGCCTCTCTCAAATACACCTGTCGTCGAAGATGGAGAGTCCACAATCTGCCTAAAAATGCAACCGGTGTCAGAGCACCTTCTGTTTGAGGGTAATAGATGATGATGTGAACTATTTCCCGTATCGGATTCTTGAGTGTTTTTAGGGGCAACTGTCCATGGAGATCTTATCCCCGCCTTTGAAAAATGAAGATATATGCCATGTTTCCTAGCAGGACTGGTCAATAATCATTTATACAATTGTGGCTGTTATTGGATACCAAATATTAAGGCACACCTATGTTTACATATGACGTATTTCTTACCAAACGCAGTAGACTCCGCTTAATGCGATCACTTCGGGATTTCAGAATTTTGATAACATTAACCGAATTGGGAAAAATCAACTATATTTTTATCACATCAAGGGAAAAGACACAAAATGGAAAAAAAAACGCTTACCTCAGGGCTATCTATAATTTATTTCAAAAATAACGATTAAAAAATTCATTAATTGTTCCTTGGCGACAATTATTCCTTAACAGTTCATTTATATTGTTCGTACTCGCATTGTTTTCTAAAATTTGTTGAAAACTGCTGCACGCCGGGTTTCAAAATATCAAGGGCTTGCCTCATTTTGGCGTTCGATGGAGGGTTTTCTTCAACACATTCGTCCCCGTAGGAATCATAAACGTTTATTGCTTGGTCTCTCTCACAATCAGCTTGGCAAATTTCCAAGTCTGTTAGTGTGGCAGTTTCTGGAATGTCCTTGTCAATGGATAACCACTCTTCATACTCTTCCTTTGGCATACTTTCAGGAGGTCCAATGACAATTACCGACGGTCACGTTCCTGCCCGCTAAATGGACGACCTTCAAAGAGAGGTCATGAAAAATAAACCCGGAAATTCTTGGAATGTGTGGGGAGAAGTGACTCCCAGATGTTTCCTTACAAGTGGAGCGAGAAATTCTACGAACGTCAATCGTTAACGCTTGTTGAAAATGAAGTATCTGTCAATTCTCTACTTCAAAATGGATATCATTAAACGATGTAGTGATCACACTGAAAGAACGCTGTTTTTGGAATGTCCTCTTCAATTGACAACCACTCTTCATACTCTTCCTTCGGTATACCTTTAGGAGGTTCAATGAGAATTACCGACGGTCATATTCCTGCCCGCTTAATGGACGATCTTTAAAGGTCATGAAAGATAAACCCCGAAATTCTTGGGGTATGTGGGAGGAAAGTGGCTCCCAGAAGTTTCCTTACATGTGGAGAGAGAAATTTTCTGAATATCAATCGTTAACGCTGGTTGAAAATGAAGGATCGGTCAATTCTCTACTTCAAAACTGATAACATTAAACGATGTAGTGATCACAATAAACGAATAATTTTATGTACATTTTAATACGTCGGTTGGGGACCAGAGGTATTTGATAGTATTAACCGAATAATAACATTAACCGCGATCACATTAAGCGGAGTCTACTGTAATATTAAACGATATAACATAGGTTGAATGAAACTAAATTTCGATTAATTGCTTGGTTGGTGCAGAAAAAAGTTTGCCTTTTCCTTCCTTAAGAACTGCTATTTTTAAAACTTTGCTGTATTTTACACACATTGTTGTTTTAGTAAACTCAAGATAGTAAAACAATGTCAAATATTATCTTCTAGGTTGAATACAATGTCTTAAATGTAACAGATCTTTCAAAGTTAAAAGTAATTCTAGTACTAAATTCTCAATTTTCTGTTTGGTTTTCACAATGTTAGGAACTTCAAAAATAATTCGAAACCTAAATAAACAATTTTTTGTTTGTTTTTTATAATGGTTAGTATATACCAGAAATTTCAACGTAAATAAAGTGATTCTAATACTAAATACTCAATTATTCGTTTGGTTCAGTTCTCAAAACTTAGAAATAGTATATCTAGAGATGAGTGTTGCTTGAAACTTCGAAAAATTGATATGTTCTCAAACGTTTTAACCGTCATGTCTTCACATTTCCGTGTCACAGCTGAAAATGAAATTCGTGACAGCAAAAAAAGAAGGCTTAGCGAAAAAAACATAATAATTCGCAAAATCTTTTGCTTCTCACGAACGGGAAAAAAATGTTCTCTCGATTCGAAAAATAAAACAAAAAAGGGGAAATATCGTGATAGAAAAAGGGGAAAATATTTTTTGTTATAAAATGCATATATACGTCCAAGCAGAGGAAGGGGAAAAAATGGCAGCTGCATTAAAGTCGGCGGTAAATCACGTAAAACTGCCATTTCCTTAGTGACAGATGGCATTAAACTTTCGAACATAACATTTGACGTAAAGATTGTTTTCTATCTCTTCCATTTAGAAAATAAATTGTTGTTCGCGAGAAAGTATCGTGGAGTTCTTTTTCTCCTCTTAACCATTAAGATTGGGTAGTATTTTTTTAAAAGAGCTTTTCCGAGAAGTAATTACTTTCATATTGTTTCGTCGATGACGTTTATTAGCTTCATTCCGCACCGGATGAGAACGTATGCAAAATAAAGAAGAAGCTGTGAGCTCCAGATTTCGTCTTGACTCACACGTTCGAATTTATGTTTAATAAAAGGATATTCTTTTCTTTAACCTTATTTTAGAATTTTATATTTTGGTATAAAAAGGGATAACGTTTATATGCAGATATTTTGTCCATCGTTTGCTCTCTTTTAATATGTAAATTTCTAACGGATTTAATATATGTTCCATACATACATTTATGCAGGTATAGATGATTCTCGATTCTCAAACCCTCCGCGCTTTTGTACCAGGGTTGCCAAATTGGCCCTTTTAAGGCCAAATTTTCGAAATTTGACCTTTTTTCAAAGCGGATGGCCTAAAGAAATTTCATTTGGCCTTAAATTCATTTTTGGGCTTTATTTTCATTCGTGATTTTTAGAACTGCTTTTTACAACTATTTCTACTGTTTTTTATATAAAAGTTTTATATTCTAAAATTATATTTAGAACGGATTCGATCTGGACATTAGGTGAATAATATCGAAACTAAAAACAGAACATTCTTGAAAATTTTATCACTTATTTGAAACGCTTATTATGAGTCTGAAATTAAATTTTATTTATACTAATAGAATAAACTTTTTTATTCTGTTTATCATTTATTTTGAGTACGGAATCACTTTTCATTTGTTACGACAAAACTGGAAAATAACCTTGCATACTTTCGTTCAATCATGAGATAATATACTGTGTTCAGCTATTTCATTTAACCATAACTTTTCATTGTAAAGCTGTTTATGGAATGGTTAAAAATTTTTTCACTTCAATATTGTTTTATTAATATAGTATTGATCATACGCACTTTCTAATAATAAAGCACTTTCTAATCGTAAATTTAGCGAAAAATAAGACACCATTACGACTACCTGTGTGCCAAATTTCATGGCTGTAAGTGCGATAGATTCACCTGGACAACGCAGACACACATACGCACACATTGCCTTTTATAAGTATAGATAAAAAAATATTTTTTACATTAAAATAAAAATATGACAAAACGGGTATTTGATGTGAACTATGACCTCGCATTTCCTTGGAAAGTTTGGATAAGTCATGTTTGTATGTCGTTGTTTTTGATTTAAAGAATGATTCCAGGTTATGGTAAATAAGACGATTTTTCAATTTACATTTTATAACGATCCTTCTTCAAAAAGATTGTTCGCATGAATATGTAGAGCCAAAGAGTGAAACTACAGCAAATGGTAATTTTTTTAACTGATCATATGAGCTAGAAATACTATTCCAGGTGTTGAAAATTATCATATCTTCCTTTTCCATGTCTTTCAAAGCAGACCACTTCAGCTGTGAACTGAGATCACATTTATTTTTCTCCAATTTTTTCATATCAACATTATGGTTTTTTAATTTGAAGCTTCATATTCTTTGTTTTTAACTCCAGTAATTACATTTCAAACGCGTCAATTGGCAATATGAAAAGGAGAAAATTTTTTAATGCTGTTATGTTAACAGTGATATTTTTTAAAGAAAGGCTAACTCTGTTATGCTATATCTGAATTCCTAAAACCTTCGTACAAAAGTTTCCCTCATATTTAAAATTGTTGTTTTTAAATAATAAATGTAAATTACCGAGTTATTTTTTTTAGATGTTCCAGCAGGATTGGAGAGTAAATTAATGTTTCTCTTTCAAAATATTTAGCAAAAAGGGATAATTTGATTTCGAATGAAATAACTTCATCCAACATCGAATTTCTTACCTCTGTAGTTTACGATTAAGATTATTTACATAAAGCGTAACGTCTACTATAAAATAAAATTTTTGGACCCACTTATCTTCCTTTAATAAAGGATAGTCAACACCCTTCTCAAGGATAAATGCTTTAATTTCTAATAATAAGGGTCCGCGGTGGTCTAGAGGCTTTGGAGAAGGAGGGCTCCAGGTTCGAAACTCGATTCCACTGAAGATCCGTCGTGTATTGGGCTTGTTGCACGATAAATCATACTTAGGGACCAAATGTCCTCCCGCTGGAGTGGTGCGGAAGTTTGGAGAGGAGGTGCCAGCTCAGGCGTCATCCTCGTCATCTGACCAAGGTTCAAAATTACGAGGTCCGTCCCCAAATAGCCCTCGTGTTGCTTCAGAACGGGACGTTAATATAACTAAACTAAACTTCTAATAATAAGGAAGCGAATCGTTTTCAAACGTTTTCTCTTGAAAGCAATATACCTTATTATGTGCGTGTTTGTGTGCAGCAAAAGATTTGCATTTTCACTCTCTATTTCATCTAAAAATTCTTTAAATTGGCGATAATAAAGAGCTTTTTAGCTACTATTGTGGTGAAACTCTTCTTCACCAATTGCATTATGAATGCAAATTTCTTTCTTAATTATAATCTTCTTAGCTAATTAACCTTAGCGTTCCGTTGTCTCCACTAAGGCGACATGAGCTGCGTGCCTGCTTTACCTTCAAAACACATGTGATGCCATTTTTATTCAAACAAATGGACCTTATGCATGTGACGTCATATCCTCCGACACGTGACCTGCCGGAGGCAGCCATTGGTCAGTCTTAAACAGCTGACTCAGAACTGCTTTTATTTCTGAGTCGCTTATAGGCCGATCATTTTGTTTATTCCTCCACAGCTATTTTTCTATACTCTCGAACCCAAACGATGCATAAGGTCTATTCAGACAGGATTTTACCGAGACCTGTAGCGATCGTAGCGACATCTATATTTCCTGTAAATCAAAAGCGCTACCTTTCTTCTATTTCAACTTCCACTCTCTGTTTACCTCTGCCGGGAAAATCCCCGTCGAATGTCAGGAAGAACTGCGCACTAGCAGATGCGTGTGTGTTGTGTTGGTTGTTCATTTGTTAAAGGATTTATTTTCGTAATGACGGATTGTATTCATCACTAGCAGTACGCGCACGGCGTTGCCAGTGGAATCAGGACTTGAACAAAATGAGAAAAAAAAACAGCCTACAATGACATGAAAAAGTTTTGAAAGCAAAATCAAAACAAAAGATACACATTTTTTGATTTTCCTGCTTATTTTTTTTCGCACTACAGTACAGAGTACGTTAATCCAAAACAATATTACAAAATTGGAACGTGAAAATGATTATTATACAGCAAGCAAAATATGAATCAAATCCGAAAATGATAATCGAAGTAATTCATTCAGGTGAAGGTCATGTCATATCCACCGCGTCCGCCAATCAAAATTGGCATCAGCGTTCCGAAGAAGTGCCGGCGAGGAACTCGATCGAGAAAAATAACTCTCAACGGCCCGGAAAGAAATTAATTTTAAAAAAACGGGAAAAGATATTTTAACCGTTCTTGTTTTAAATCTGACAGAACTGTTCTAGTTATAAGCTGAAAAAAATTGAAAATAATAGTATTATTAGAAAGTCGGATGCAACAAATTTAAAAACAAAACTAACATTTAGATGACAAAACTGACTATTTTTTAAAAAATTCTCAAAATTCAGTAAATTACGTTAGAATTTCAAAACTAACTTCATTAGAATGGAAATCGCGTGCTCTTTCCGATGGTCTATCTATTTTTGTCGTACAATTATTTGAAACCATTCTATTGAGAAATGAGTGCGAAAAATCAACCAAAACAACAAAAAACATTAAATAAAAAAGTTTCTAGATTAAAATTTAAAATTTCGGCTTCGAGGTGCATTCAGTCCCCATTACGACTACCTGTGTGCCAAATTTCATGGCTGTAAGTGCGATAGATTCGTCTGGACATTGCAGACAAACACACACACACAACACATACATGCACACAAACATTGCCTTTTATAAGTATAGATATGAATTACATAATCCTCTCAATCACCATAGATCCTTACTACTTGTTCGGTTACTAATCAAAGTAATTGCGTATTCTTTCAAGGAATTTAATATGCGACATGCAAAATACAATACGCATCTATTTAGCTTTTGGAGGGCAAGAGGTTAATGAACCGTTGGTCCAATGGTCCACACAGCATATGACTTCTGATGAATTAATTGATTGAAAAATTAGGTTTCAATCAAAAAAGAAACTCGCCCGCACGTACTTGAAATCGACTCGTGACAGAGCCGTTATCAAGTGGCTAAACAGTCGCGGTTTGCCGACCACTGGTCTAGGTTGCCGTAAATTATTGAAAATCTCCCATTTTTGAGCGCCAATATCTGCGAAAATAATAAAGGCATGTACGTGTAGGGAATTTTACGCTCTACTTTTTTAATTCACATGCACTGTGAAAAGTGAATATTTTTCAAGATATTTAAGAAAAATTTAAAAAGTAAACCAGGAAACGCGTATCGGCTTCTGTCGATCGGTAGCCAGTGCGTATGGAATTATCTCGCTGTAGTGAATTTAGAACTCAGCAACGCCCCATTACCTATCTGAAAAAAAAACTTTTTATTTTCTCGTATACCAAGTATACAAAGAGAAACATAACTTGTAGGTTTCTATCAAATTCTGGACAAAATCCGTCCACGGGAAGTTTGTCTGTTTGTATGTCTGTGTTAATATGAACGCGATAACTCACAAACTTAAATAGCTAGGTGGATAGAATTTGGTGCGCATTTTTATCATCAGAAATGTAAGTTCGTGTCAAAGTTTGGACCAAATCCGTTAAAGGGTTGACTGCCTGACTGTATGTAAAATCGCATACTTTTGAACGCAATAACCTCTTTAAAAAATAACTTTGATAAATAAAATTCGGTATGTGGCCTTCGTACCTTAATGGTAGATTTGTGTCCAATTTTTGTGTCAATCGGCTAAAAAAAGGCTTTCAAATTGCAAATTTCGTTTTCTTTATCTTATACCTAGCCCTATCGGTAATCACGCCAGCTTCTAATTCCACTTCCGCGTTGGACGACCTTCGGAAATCGTGGCATGACGTTTCGCTTATTTTTTTTCTACGCTGCGTTAGGGGGTGTTCTTGTTCGTTTCACTGCCTTTTAACTTATTTTTTTCTCTACATGTGTTAGGAGTATATGGGAAAGTTTAGGAGAGACCACTCCCGCTTGCTTTATTTGCTCTCTCATATAGAACCAGAGGGAGTGGTCTCCCCTAAACTTTCTCGTATACTTCCCCAAAAAGGTGCTGTTTCCCCTTCCCACGCGTGGATAAAGAAATTCGAACCTATTGTAACCCAGAATCCAATGACTATCAGAAGGTTTTTCATTGTAGATTATAGTGATTGTGAAATATTTACGTAAAGAATCAAATTCAAAGAGATGGGTAGCGATTAAATGCGAACCGATTTTCCACTCTTACCGTCTCAAGGACAAAGTGGCGTAATCCTTCAGCGTGAACAAGCATTGCTACCAGTACGCATGCGCATGGAGTTCGTTTTCAAAAGTGTAAAAGTATGCGATTATACAGACCGACAGACAGTCAGCCCGATGACGGATTTGTTCCAAAATTTTATACGGACCTACATACATAACGATAAAACTGTGCACCAAATTTTATCCATCTAGTTATTCAAGTTTTTGAGTTATAGTGTTCGCATGACCGCGGACAGACAGACAGGCAGATTTCCCTCAGATGGATTTTGTCCAAAATTTGATAGAAACCTACAAATTATGTTTAAAGACCACATACCAAATTTCATCCCCGTAGCTCTAATAGTTTTCGAGTTATCGTGTTCACAGACAGACACACAGACAGACATAATTCCAAAATTGTGTTTTTCTCACTCAGGGAGGTTTAAAACGTGGAGATTCGTCAAAACCTCGAGTTCGAACTTTTTGACGATTACAATACTTTCTCTTTGTATACTTCGTATACGAGAAAGTAAAAAAACGTAGTTTAAACGTTATTAGGATTTTTCTTTATTAGTTTTATTTTCTCGTATTACCTATTACCTATATATTACCTATATCAACCGAAATTCTATAAAGAGCATTAAGAAATTTTTCACAACTTTCTTTCAAAGACATTGATAAAGCTTGAAATTACCCATTTTCATCAACTGATGACGTTTTGAACGTATTTCTTTGGGGATTAATATTTTATTTACTGTCACCTGGAGTTCGTAATATAAATATACTGCAGCGAACCTAGACTGCATGAAGGAAAAAGTATGCCATTTCAAAACTACCTAAATATGTAATAATTTCAATAACCACCATTCTAAAGAACATTAAAAATTTTCAAAACTTTATCTCAAAGACATTGATAAAGCTGGAAACTAACCCATTTTCTCATTTTCACCAATTGATTATGTGTTGAACATATTTCTTTAGAGATTAACATTTTATTTACTGTCACCAGGAGTTCGTAATATAAATATACGGCAGCGAACCTAGACTGCATGAAGGAAAAAGTATGCCATTTCAAAACTACCTAAATATGTAATAATTTCAATCGACATTCCATAAGGAACATTAAGAAATTTTTCAAAACTTTATCTCAAAGACATTGATAAAGCTTGAAATTACCCATTTTCTCATTTTCATCAATTGATTATGTAATTGAACATATTTCTTTATGGATTAACATTTTATTTACTGTCACGAGGGTTCGTAATATAAATACACTGCGAGCGAACTGCACGAGGGAGTATGCCATTTTCAAAACTACCTAAATATGTAATAATATCAACCGACATTCCATAAAGAACATAAGAAATTTTCTAAAACTTTTATCGCAAAGACTGATAAAGCTGGAAACTAAACCCATTTTCTCATTTTCATCAATTGATTTTGTATGTATTTGAACATACTTTATAAGTTAGCATTTCATTTACTATCACCAGGAAATCGTAATGTATATTCACTGTAGCAGCCCGACTGTGAAGAAGAAATTTTACCATTTGAAAACTATCTAAATATGTAATAACATAAGGAGGGGGAAATTTTCTCAAAGCACAAGTACAAAAAGAAATGCATGTTTTGAAAATCTCTTTCTCGATACTCTCTCATACCCAAATAGGAAAGTTCTCCCTTAATATGCCACCTGCCCCAATACAAATCCCCCCATTAGTCTGATGCAAATGTTTCAGAACAAAGAAATCGTTCCATTTCGATGCTCGTTACAAGGCGCGCCATCAGCCAACACAAGCTCTTTTTATTCGATTACCCCCGTCGAAATCGTACCTTGATGTGTTTTAATGTCTTTCGCGTGGCTGTGATGGTTGTCAAGCGATAAAAATGCTGTTGCCTTATGACAAATGATACGGATTTCCCTATTCATGCTCGGTCGCCGCTAATCAATCTACTGATATTCGCTTGTTGAGGTAGGCGTTGTAAAGCGATGATGTGCAGTCGTCAATTTTGAAAGAGATGAAGATTTCTTTTGAAGAACTTTGGCATTTAAGTTCGAATTATTATCAATAGCCGCTGAAAGCGATGTCTTCTGCAGTCTCGTCAATTTTGAACAGATGAAGATATTTTGAAGAACTTTTCACGCATTCAGTTCGCATTATTTATCAGTAGCCGCTGAACGATGTCTCTAGTCCGTCAATTTTGAACGATGAAGATTTCTTTTGAAGAACTTTTTTATGCATTTAGTTCAATATTTGTGACATACGCCATGAAAGCATGTCTTCTGCAGTCTCATATGAAAGCGGTGTCTTATGCAGTCTCGCCAATTTTGAACATATGAAGATTTCTTTTGAAGAACTTTTTACGCTTTCAATTCAAATTATTTATCAATTCGAGATATTATTAATTAGAAGGGAAGAGGTTTGAAATGCATCCTCTATTTTCTTCACTGTATAGTAGAGCATCGATTTTATCCGAAACGATTGGGGACTGGGGCGTTCGGATAACTGATTTTTCGGTTAACTGATCATTTATGAAAAAAATTGCAGTTGTCATCGGAGCAATATGAAACAAAGAAGCATCAATATTAAACACAAAACTGTATATATTTTGTATCACATGTCTTACGAATACAAACCTTACATAAAAAAGTAGTACATTAAAGTACGCCTACTCTATAGAAAAGCTAGTTCAAAATTTCCTTTTGCTTCAGAGCTGAGTTTCTTTTGTGCTTCAGGTTTTTCTTGCTGCTAAATCTCGAGCACGTTTTAAAGACAACAATTGGATAGCATCACATTCTTCTTGTTGTTCTAACCACCTCATAGCCGTCTCAAGACAGTAAAAAGCTTCCTTACTAGATGGTCCTTTTTCAGCGCAATCGTTACCACTAAGCTCTTCGTCGATGCAAGGGTTTTGGTCGTCGATAACTCTGGCAACGATTTCATCTTCCATCAGCACATGATAGCTAGGGTCATCGGTATCACATTTGAGCCAGTTTTGAATGTTTTCTTGGTTATATTCTTCAAATTCTGAAGATTCTTTAACCTTCAATCGGGCGCATCTAATCTCTGAGATGAAGCACCCGTATTTCTTGTGCCTAAGTGCAGGTTTTACCGAGGAAGATGTGAGACCTCTAGTAGGTCCCTGGCTCCCTACCATTCACACTAGGGCATCGTGGTTTTTTCACTAGTGGTCTTTTGATATTCGTGAGGGGAGCGATAATCTGGTAGATGAGTTGCGCCCGATTGCGTTTGTATCTTCGATTTCCCAAATTTTTCTCAATATTTCTTTTTGCATACCTGCAGAAGTTCGTATACATGTGTCCCAGCCCATAATTCAATGATATTGATCGTCATTTCCAACATATTATTCCAAAAATGTCCAATTATTTCAGGTTCTCAACAACAACAGTTGTCACTGCTAAGCAAACTTACGTGAAAACAAACGTCAATTCCCACCTGGACATTTCGTTAGTTGACATTGCAAGGAAATACAAAAAAGTTATTTAAAAGCGCAAATATAGCTTTTTATGACCGAATAGTTCAGTTTGATAAGCTTTTCCTTAAGCCTAAGAAAAAATTTAACTTTTAATCTTTTAATTTTGTATTATTTTCAATCTTTTTCAAATTTTTACAGTTTTTAAAAATATCTTTTCGTTGTTAGCGTAATCCAAGCCAAAAAAGTTAAGTTTCTTGTACACATATTGGTAGCACATATATTAGCACTGCCTCAATAGATCTTCTTTCACAAAACCTAAATTCACACAGTTTGGCACAATATATTTGTGCCAAATTTCGTAGCACTAGATCCAAAGGTCTGCCCTGTAGAGCGCTAGCATTTACACATAGAGAGAAATTCACCTCTATTATTAGTAGAGAAACTGAGTAGTTCAGAATCCTCATAAATATTTCTACGTACAAAAGAAAGAAAATTTTGAGATTTTTTTTCCAACTGTTAACTATAATAATTCAATCTAAATTACTGTGCATCAATTCGTATGAAAGAATTTTTTGCTATACGCACATTTGTAAGAGAAACTGCAAAAAAACCCCCAAATGTATATATCTGGTTCTCTTTTAAATATTCAAAGCAGAAAAGTGCTCTAGAAATATATTAAAAATATATACAAAATCTGGATACCAAGAGTAATTTAATCTTACATAAAATCAATGAAAAGATTTTCAATCTATTTCAGTTTTCATTTAATGCAGGGAACTTTCAAAATCCTTTGCGGAAAACTATTTTCATGAAAGCATTGCATCTGAATGATTAGTTCATTTGCTAAAAGCGCGAGTGTAATGCTATCTCTCCATTCTATTTAACCAAATCACTTTTACTGAAGTGGAAATCTGCTCTTGCTAAATAAATTGACAGATCAATTGAATTAAGTGAAACTTTTGCTTTACATCATTCTCTTACTTAAATTATTTGATGTGACTTTTCACGTTATATTGACTAATAAAACTTGCAGTAAAATTTCTATTCTGTTTTTGATAAACAAGCTTTGAATAAATTTAAATGCTATTTAGAAGGAAAGATTTTAAAAAAATTTCATTCATATTGCACACGGAAGCTCTCGTCAGAGTAAAGCGGAAATTCTAATGATTTCTTGTTTAAATTAAAAAGAATAATATGAAGTGCTTTATTTCTAAATAAGATTTTTTTACACTATCAAAACATTTTTTTTTGCTAAGTTTTATTTTTTAACAAAGACAATAGTCAAATTTTCAATATATATAGTTGATTTTTTCTTTCAAATCAGTTCATAATTTTTTTATACTATTAAATATTTATTATCAAATACCTTATCCTATTGATGTTGGATAATTCAATTTGGTGATTTGTAGTATTTGAATTATTAAAAAGTTCCAATAACACTGGACAACAACAAAAAATTTTTTCGTGTTGCTTGAGAAAGAAAGGGTTATACCTATGTATTTTTGTGTCCTGATTTCGAATCTGTTAACCGTTTTTTTCAATCACCCATAGTTTTCGAGCAACGTAGTAACTCTTATTATATACATTAGGAAATCATATTCAGCTTGCAATATTTACACAGGCATATTAAAATTTTACAAACCTTCACTTTCTTGTGTACTTGGCCTATCGACTGTGCTTGGTTTGAGGAATATCCATTTTAAATGTCCAAAAATAGTCGGCTAACATTTTGGGATTCCATTTCCCTTGCTAACGAGCTCCCATATTTGAGATAGCCTGATGGAACTGTTCACATTGCTCGTCGCTTACTGATCCAAGGTTTTCAGGGTAGAATTCTAAGTGAGAGTGCAAGAAATGGATTTTCAACGACATGTTGCATCCCATGGTTTTGTAGACCTTTAAGCAAGTTATTGACGATTTGCCTTAGTTTTCCGCTTTGTGATTTCCGAAGAATTTTTTTTCTAACTCCTTAAACGATGTCCATCCTGGGGCTTCATTCTTAGTCAGCTTACTCTCAAACACCGGATTTCATTAGTTGTCTAAACTGAGGCCCAACAAATATGCCTTCCTTAATTTTTGTTTCACTCACTTTAGGAAACTTCAGACGCAAGTACTGACATCCACTTCCTCCACAGTCCATCGCTTTAACAAAATTCTTCATCAAACCTAATTTGATGTGCAATGGAGGCAAGAGAATTTTTTCTGAGGCAGATAGTGGTTCGTTCTTTTCATTCTTCACACCCGGTATGAGGAATTGTCGCTTGGGCCACACTTTCTTGATGTAGTGCTTTTTTTCTGTCCCTACTGTCCCACTGGCACAGAAAGCAAAAAAAAACTTGGTATAGACTGCTTGCAATCCAACTAAGACGGCAATCACTTTCAAGTCGGCGCGTATATGCCAAGAATGCTTTCTGTACTCAATACTGAACAACATATGCTTCAAGGTTTCGTATATTTCTTTCATGCGAACGGCTACATTCTTCAGGAATTGAAGGGTGATGGTTACCATTGTGTAACAGAACTGCTTTTAAGCTGATCTTTGAAGAGTCTATAAACAAACACCATTCTTGAGGGTTATGTTGTAGTTCTAGAGCCTTAAACGACGAGTCAACATCATCACAAAATATGACATCACCATCTTGGCAAAAGCTTCCACGTGCTGCCAAACAGAAACATCTGTCCTTACAAAGTGGCTCATGCATTGAATCGTATTTGCGTTGCAGGACTCTCGATCCAAAAACGCCTGTTATAATTTTTGACATACAGCCTTTTCTTTATGAAAATTATATTTGTAAGAGCATTTCAAACCCAAACATTATCTTCTTGGCCGGCAATTAATTTTCTCAGAAAGTATTTTTGACACAAGATCCGACATGTTTCAATGTAATTTTCTATGTACTTGAAATAAATTACGAGTAGAGTTGCTGAAAAACAGTGTGTTATAAAGGTTTTTCGATATTATATTCGGGTTCAGTGACCATAAAAACACCATTATCAGTTAAAATTTCAAAGGCAACAAAAAAATATCCTGGCTACGACATTGATTCAAATGCAACAAAGGAGTGGACAAAGGTTTTAGTGAGAGTTCATGTTGCATAAAATTGGAGGGTGATAGACAAATTCTGATTGGTTTTTCGAATTCAGAGCGTGAAAGTACATAAGAATTACCTAAAATCATACGGGCAACAAAATGGTTGTTGTCCAGTGTAATTAAATTATTCCGCAAGTTAATGAGAATCATTTTAATGCAGAGTTTCTAAAACTTCTTCCACATGTGAATTGGGATGCGGTGCCTTGGTGGCAGGAGTGGCGTTAGTATCCACCCGACGGAGGAGGGGGCACGGCTTGCCCGACAGGGGGCGTGATCTGCTGCACAAGAGGGGGTATAAAGATGACGCTCTCAAATTTTCACCAGATATTTATTTACTTACTAGTTGAATAACCCGTTCAGTGATTGGGGTACAAAAAATTTTCCCAACGTGGGGGGTTAGGTTTAATTTTGTTTATAAACGTTAAAATTCCAACATTAAGAAAAAGGCGATAAAGTTTTCTTTAAAGTGCGAGTTCTAGTAAAAAGATAGAAAACGTTTCAAATTTTTTTTTATAAAAAAGTTAGTTTTTTCACAAATTGTCATTGATTTATTGAATTAATATAAAGAAGGACTGTCTAGGAGATGCTATTAAAAATAGGATGTTTTTTATAACAGAGAAAGATCTTTCTCTGTTGTAGTGTCTCTTAGTGTGCTATAATCTTTGCAGCAAACTTGTTTTGCAATCGTGCTGTGAACTTGTCATGACAAATTCACAACAAACTTGCATTGCAAGGAGGGGTGGCGCTAGTTGTTTAGTCTATTTTCGCCGTGGCAATCTTGGTTTGCAAGCGAGGGTGACGATTCTGCCTGGTTAATTTGCAGCAGTTTCGCTACAACATCGACGCGTCAAATTTGACATGACAAGATAATATCAAGTAAAAATCAAACTTGCTGAAAATGTACTTGCTATCTGGGATAGCATCCCCGACTGAGGGCCTGGCCTTCCCCGGACACCCCACTGGCGCCACCCCTGCTTAGTGGAGTGTTGCGACTTCAAGATCGGAAGATCTCGGGTTTGGAGACCTGATTCTATCGAAAGTCCTCAGCGTATGTATCCTCGTGAACATTAAATTTGCCACTGAATATCAGACGCCCTCAAGTTGAAGAATTGTAGAAGTCTGAGGACTGGCTTGCCTGCTCAAATACCGTCCACTTCATCTGGCCACGTTTCAAAATTATTATGTCCGTCCTAAAAAATAGCCTTCATGTGACTTTTAAACGAGATGTTTATCAAGAAAATCAATAACCAACTCTAGTCATGCCATCAGTTACATTAGAATATTTTTGCGTTAACTCCCTAAATTGACGAATAAATATGACAATAAGCATTAGTTAATGATATCTGAAAAGAGATTAAATTTTGAAAACTTCTTCAGGAAACTTTCATGAATTCTTTTAAATACAGTTTTCTTCGAAACTTTGGTTACAAAGAATCTGAAAAAGAAGACTCTATTAGCCTTCCAGCAGGCGCGTTATAATTTGTTACACGAGCGGGCGCGTGTCGTACTTTTTACGATACAATAAGTTTCTTAATTTTTACCCTTGCAGTTTCAAGTTACTTCATTACAGTAATAAGAGACACATCAGAAAAGCAAATCCTTTCTTCAAGAGTGAAAATTAATTTTTATATTATTTGCAAAATCTAAAATTATACTGAAATCAGAGAAGGCGATGAGATTTAATACTATTATTTTCTGAAAAGGTATTAAGCATTATATAATAAAAAAATAGAGTAATACCAACTAAGATTGTATAGCAAAGACTTTCTTCTTACTTTCTTAGCATTGTCCTTGCATTCGAAACATTGAACTTTTGCCAGAGAGTGACACTTACAAGTATTTTATATGTTGCACCTACTGTATTTCATGGATTTTGATGATCGTTTTATTTCTTTCAATCACAAACCACAAGCTCTTTTTCTCAATGCTGGTTGCTGTTCACTTGCTTTTTCAGATTGTGATGTATAATTTAGATTTAAAGACATGGCAATGCCATCCCAGATAGCACGTAAGTTTGCAGCAAGTTTGATTTTGACTTGTCATGGCAAAATTTGACGCGTCAAACTTGAATCGAACTT
>BGPR01024264.1:0-23403 GCA_013235015.1 Araneus ventricosus | reverse complement strand
GGGTGGCCGCTATGCAGGGGTGGCCGTTCGAAGAGGTTTCACTGTATTTGGAAAACATTGCACGACAGTGCCACTGTTTGTCGCGTAATTTAGTCAGTTAAGTTATACGTAGCGCAGAATCTGTAAAAGCGCACTCACCTCCTGTTTCCTGGCAGTGGAAGTTGGGATCTAACCCTCTTGAGCACATTTTAGTTATCTTCTCTACCTGATTGTTGTGGATGTGGTCGATCAGGCGACGAAGATTAGACTGAAAAAGAAAGGACACGAAAATATTTTATATTGAATGTTACAGCAAAAAGCACCTGATTAACAAAATGAAAATACAGTCGGACCTCTATTTAACGAACCTCTATTTTGCGAATTTCTCTATTTTGCGAACTTTTTCTTGGAACCAAGAACATTTTGCGAATTTCTTCGTAAAATAACCTCCAAATAGCGAAGTGCATTCTCTATTTAACGAACTTTTTCTTGTGATCCAATATATTTTTTCTCCTTATTTCTCAAACTATTCCTGAACATTTCAAACTTATTCTTTCTTTTAACACATTTTATGGTGATCAACGACCTTGAAGCTGGAAATGTCAAAGCGAAAATGTTTGAGTATGAAAGAAAAAAATTTAATTCTTCATGAGGTGGAGAAAGGCGTGAAAAAAAGGACATTGCTTTAAAATTTGGTATTCCTCCAAACAGCTTATCAACCATAATAAAAAAATCGTGATAAGATACAAAATTATGATTCATCGAATTCTTGTTCAAAACGTTTAAAAGCATGTGTCTATGAACATGTGGATGAGGCAGTTTTGAAGTGGACAGTGTGAAAAATAAAACAATACAGCAATCAATTGAATTCGAAGATGATGAAGATGGAAATGATCATGATGCAGAAATCAACAAACCTTCGTATGATGAAATGCTGAAATTCATTAATTTTAATATAAAATTATTTTTTTATTTGAAAATACATTGTATTCCCGGACAATGTTTCGTTTTATTCTTGTTTTCCGTGCAGATTTCATTTTGATGGGTAAAATATATAAAACAAATAGATGTTAATTTACAAATTAAAGGTGCGATTAATTACTTTTTTTAATAATATTTAGTGTTTATGAATTTAAAATCTGTTTTGTGTAGCTTAAAGTATGTTAAAAGGTGAATCTCTATTTCACGAATTTTCCATATAACGAAGTTTTTTTCGGGATTTAGCGACTTCGTTAAATAAAGGTCCGACTGTATATATGAGGAGGGTTTGCTTTTAAAAGCGAAATGTTTTGAACAAAACTAATGCTGTTGGCGCCTTTGAACTGTAAATTGGCATTTTGGCGATCAATGGTTGCCAGAATGTGTGAGCGCGCCGATGCGCACTTTTACTGCGCATTTGTCTTGTCTCTCTCTTGCATTAAAAACCATGCATATAGTTCTGTGTGTGTGATCGAAAAATAAATGTTGTGATCTTGAGCAAGGGCTATGCTTGCACTTTCTTATTCGACGGACATTAAAATACGAATTTCACTCCATGCTCTCCGTGAGTTTGGATATAGTACTATTTGTCCACCCCTCCATTTTTTATCTATCGAATTGACGTGCCACCTGTGGAAAAATATTTAATAACAAAATATTAGTTGAACGAAACAACGAACAAGAATTAAATTCAAAAAGAAATTATTCTTGAAAACAAAAATGGCAGGCTGTTGAACATCGTCGAAGTTCATTTTCACATTTGTCTTTTTAATTTCTCGTATACGAAGTATACAAAGAGAAAGTATTGTAATCGTCAAAAAATTCGAACTCGAGATTTTGACGAATCTCCACGTTTTAGACCTCCCTGAGTCCGAAAAACACAATTTTGGAATTATGTCTGTCTGTCTGTCTGTGAACACGATAACTCGAAAACTATTAGAGCTACGGGTATGAAATTTGGTATGTGGTCTTTGAACATAATTTGTAGGTTTCTATCAAATTTTGGACAAAATCCGTCAACGGGAAGTCTGTCTATTTGTATGTCCGCGGTCATGTGAACGCTATAACTCAAAAACTTGAATAGCTAAATGGATAAAATTTGGTACACTGTTTTATCGTTATGAATGTAGGTCTGTATAAAAGTTTGGACCAAATCGTCAAAAAAGGCGTTCAAATTGCATATTCAATTTCTTTGAATCCGATTCTCATGCGCATGCGTATTGGTAGCAATCTGTTACTGTTGTAAATTTTATGTACAACAATAAATAATGTTTTCAAGCATCAATTGTTAACAATTTTTTTATTGTTGTAAATCAAGCCGATCTCATTATTTCAGCAAATCTTTTATTCACGCGCTTTTGCAATTGTTACGGTTGTGGTAGTATAAATTGTTTTCTTGGGAATTCAATTCCAAAGCAGAATTTTCGCTTTAGTATTCATTACATTGCCTATTTTATCGCGCCTGCTTCAAAGTAATATTTTTTGAAACGTGGCAACAGATATTTGATTTCAGGTTTGTTTGTTTTTTTGTTTTACTTTCTCGTATACGAAGGATACAAAGAGAAAGTATTGTAATCGTCAAAAAAATTCTAACTCGAGATTTTGACAAATCTCCACTTAGAAAGTATACGAGAAAGTTTAGGGGAGACCACTCCCGCTGGTTTTTCGATTAAATGCACAAATGGCTTTTCCCGTATTTGTGGTCACTTCTCAATGTAGGAGTGAGAAGTGGCCTAATCCCATTCTCTTCTGAGTTCATAGACAGATACTAGATTTTTCGCACGCCTTTAGGTGACCACATATAAAGGAATACAGGCAACCGCTGAAGATAAGAATTATGATTGCGATGCCAGTTTTCTCACCGTTTTTCCTGGTGGTGACAACGATATCTTATTCTTGAGTTTGCTCACTTTGCCCGGAACTCGGTACAGACGGTTGATCAATTCGTTTCATATCAAGAAACTTCTAGTTTCTCGAAATTGAATTACCAAGGAAAATCGTTGGGTTATCAGGTTCACGAACATTTGGGATGCTCTCTTTAAGGTATCCGACTGTGTTCGGAGACATTTTTTGAAAAATAACTTATATATATATTTTAATGTTATTTTTCAACTGCATATGTTTTAAAAGTATGAAAATATTGTAAAATTAGGCTTTCAAAATAATATTTTTTTTAAAAAACTGAGAAATTTGAAGAAAAATGACTAAAATATTTGCCTTACGCTAACAGCCATAGACAAAAACATATTCTAAATATACATAAATTCTTGTAGGAGTACATTTTTATGACAGTTATCTGTGTTATGCTCTAAAATATTTCTTGTGCTTCAAAATAGTTTTGAGATATAGCTGAACATAGTTACTAAACTGGTAATGTTTCATAATAAATGCTTTTTGTTTATATTTAAGCGCTTAAAAATAATACTTGATTTTAAAATTGGCCTTGGTTGTTAGAGAAAAACATCAAGCATATTACAGAAAACAATCTCAGAAAATTTCATATCAATACTTGAATAACTTTTTGAGAAATCATTGTTACGGTCGACAGTTTTCCTCAAAAATATCATTTCTCAGAACACACATTTAAAGTTCTCATGCAACATAAAATAATGCTTACAGTTCGGTAATAAAACAGCTGTAACTCCATTTGTAATTCACGTAGAGTAAAAAGTGAGACAGTTTTAGAAAGCTGATTAAACAGGCTACAAAATTAAGCCATAAAAATTTTTTTGATTATTTCATCAAAAACGACGATTTTAAACCAGTCGGATACCTTAAACGTTGCAACAACTTTTCCATAATGCGTTCCGAAATAGTGGTTAATCATAAAATATCGTTCTCCTTGGGAAAAACTCATTCTAATCTTGCACTAAACAAACGTTTTAAAGTTAACAGCATAAAGGGCAAAAGAAATTTCAAGGGATATATTATCTCGATAAAGTAATGGTACCATCTTTTAAAACAGTTTATCATTAATATCCATTTTAGAACTATCGCAGTTTTTGAAATTTTTAGTTGCGCTGCTTTTCTATCACCCTGTATGTTACAACCGCAGAAAAATGACGGTTATGGTCTGATAAGTAGAAGCAATTTTGTTTAAATCACATTTCTTTGTTCCATTTATGGCATTCGTATGAAACAAAACAGAAATATCGAATCGTAAAATCAAGAAACATGTGAAATAAATTTGTCTCTGGTATAAAGCAAGGAAAACTATAAATTTTCGAGTCCTTCGTATTATTTTTAGTACTTAAATAATCAGTATTCTTTGAAAAAATTATCACCATCTTTCGAAAAAAATGGTAACTCAAATTGCATATATTAATAAATAATCTTTGTCTAGAAAAAAAGAAATAATGAAATTGCTAACATCATAAAGGCGAAATTATAGTAATAAAAATTGGATGTCTTGCCAAGTAAATCGTAAGATAAAAAAACATAAGAAATATATTCTGTGTATATAGTAAAGAAAACTTCAACTTTGTGTGCGCTTTATATTACTTTCCGTTACCTAAATAATCAATATGTTCAGTAAAAATTACCAACGTCTTTCTAAAAAAATAGTAACTTATGTTATATACATTAATATATTATTTTCCTCTAGAAAAAGGAATAATCAAATTACTAGTAATATAGAAGTGTAATTATAGTAAAAATATCGTATTGTTGCTTAATTTCATTACCCGCTCAGATTCTGTCTTCGGGCTGAAACTGAACAGAGAACTAGAGAAGAATAGGGAATACAAGGAATACCTTGGGGATTTAATATATACATACATGTTGAAATACTAATGTATTAGAGATGAATCCGAGGAGTTTCTAGGCTTCAGACAGAGAAAATTCAATAAACCCGGAAGATGTTGATTTCTTGCAGTAAGTCTCTGTAAATATTTTATCCAAAAAACAAATCCCCTTTATACCTTAATACCGTGGGATTAAAAATTTTCTTAGAGCTAAGTAAATATTCTAGAATAGTTTTGTGCTCATATATATATTTTACATTCTCGTTTTCTTTCTAGAAAATTTTATCTCTGGTGACTTGTATGAATTTTTTCAATAATTGTGCAAAATATTGCACATTTATAAAAAAAATATAGATTTGATTTTTGCAAACAGAAAAGAGAAGAATCGCAATTTTATAGTCCCTTGTAAAAATTGTTCTGTTGTGAAAAGCAACAAAGATGGGAAAACCGTGTTACAGCATTAAACATATTGCTAGTATTTATCATCAGCCTTCTAAATAATATATATTTATACTATTTTTTGCTGATTAAAACTGTGTTTACATTATACCTGTATTTCAAGCATCCACGTATTATGTTGATATTTCATTACTACATTAAGTGAAATGCATTGTCATCAAGTTTTACAATTTCCTTTATAACTCTTCTTCATGAGTCCGGCTCATCCAGCTGGTGTGGCGGGAGTGTAGAGAAGGTGCCCGCTCAGTCAGTCCTTGTCATCTGACCAGGTACAGAATTAGGAGGTTCGTTCCATATCCTTGTGTTTCTTCTAAATGGGATGTTAATCTAATTACACTAAACCCGGTGAGGGGCCACTGGATCAATCCAGTGATCAGAAACGTCTTCTAAGTATGGAATTGAATTTTGGAGACTCTGTTTCTTTTGTTATCTGAGACGAGAACAGCTTCAAACTTGACAGTCTAATCAATAATTCCAGCTGGCTGAAATCTATGATCTTTGCTGAAATGGAAATTTTCCTGACAGATCGATCATTGACACATGTCTTCCTTCATTATGACTATAAGTAAATAAGGGAAAGGTTCGCAGGTTTTGAGCAATCTTGTATAAATTATAATGTGACATTCGATTTTGAGATTTTAGAGCAGTAGTAAGACCTAATTATAAGATTCTGAGTGCCGTTTTATAAACAGGAAAATTGAATTATTGATATGCTTCGCGACATAACTAGGATTTATTATCATCCAGCTTTAATAATTTAAGCGATTGTGAACTTTAGAATAAGAGTATTGACTTATTTTTTATTGATGGTTGACCCATTTTTCTCTTTCTAGTACACGAAGTTAACATAGAGAACGTATTTCAGCTATCGAAAACTTTGACCTCGTAATGAATTTCAAATCTTTAAGCTTCTCAGAGACCGAAAAAATATATTTGAGTTATATCTGTTTGAATATGTAAAAATGCGATAACTCAAAACGCGGATGATCTAAATGAATGAAATTGCCATGTGGTTCTTAAGCAAAATTGTAGATTGTCGCTGTAAGAGCAACTCTATAAAAAATATAATCGATAATGTTCACTATACAGTGGAACGTCGCTAATCAGTATATATTAGTTACTCAATACAAACACTCGTTGCAGAACAATTTTCCATATAAATTGATAAATACAATAATGCGTTCCATGCCGAAAACAATACTCAGATATTTAATGTATAACATTTTATTTAAAGAAAATTATATATAAAATTGTTAAGGAGCGTGAATCTATCTTTTTCTATAGAGGAATGAACCAACCTGGAATGCAATTCGTTTTTCAGAATAAAATCAAGTAATTATTAATTATTTGATAATACCTAATTAATTTTACTAGAAAGCTGTCTGTAGACGTTTGTTTTTTCTTTTCATTTTACTAGAAAGCTGTCTGTGAGACGTTTGTTTTTCTTTTCATTTTACTAGAAGCTGTCTGGACGTTGTTTCTTTTCATTTTTACTAGAAATATTAGAGACGTTTGTTCTTCTTTTCATTTTTACTAGAAACTGTCTAGAGACGTTTGTTTTTCTTTCATTTTACTGGAAATCTGCTGACGTTTGTTTTTTTCTTTCATTTTATAGAAAGCTGTCTGGAGACGTTTGTTTTCTTTTCATTTTTACTAGAAATCTGTCTGGAGACGTTTGTTTTTCTTTCACTTTTACTAGAAAGCTGTCTAGAGACGTTTGTTTGCTTTCATTTTTTACTAGAAATCTGTCTGAGACGTTTGTTTTTCTTTTCATTTTACTAAAGCTGTCTGAGACGTTTGTTTTTTCTTTCATTTTACTAGAAATATGTCTAGAGACGTTGTTTTTCTTTTCATTTTACTAGAAAGCTGTCTAGAGACGTTTGTTTTTTTCTTTTCATTTTTACTAGAAATCTGTCTGAGACGTTTGTTTTTCTTTTCATTTTACTGAAATCTGTCTGGAGACGTTTGTTTTCTTTTCATTTTACTAGAAATCTGTCTGGGACGTTTGTTTTTTCTTTTTTTGCTGGCTGTCTAAGACGTTTTTTTTTTTTTCATTTTACTAGAGAGCTGTCCTGAGACGTTTGTTTTTTCTTCTCATTTTTGCTAGAAAGCTGTCTGGAGACGTTTGTTTTTTCTTTTCATTTTTACTAGAAAGCTGTCTGGAGACGTTTGTTTTTCTTTTCATTTTACTAAAAGCTGTCGGAGACGTTTGTTTTTCTTTCATTTTACTAGAAATCTGTCTGGGACGTTTGTTTTTTTTCATTTTGCTAGAAATCTGTCTGAGACTTTGTTTATTCTTTCTTTTACTAGAAAGCTGTCTAGAGACGTTTTTTTTCTTTTCATTTTTAGAAAGCTGTCTGGGACGTTTGTTTTTTTCTTTTCATTTTACTAGAAATCTGTCTGAGAGACGTTTGTTTTTCTTTTCATTTTACTAGAAAGCTGTCTGGACGTTTGTTTATTTTTTCATTTTACTAGAAATCTGTCAGAGACGTTTGTTTTTTTCTTTTCATTTTTACTAGAAATCTGTCTGGAGACGTTTGTTTTTTCTTTTCATTTTTACTAGAAATCTGTCTAGAGACGTTTGTTTTTCTGGCGCTTCAAAATGACGATAGCACGCAGCATTATCATTAAATAAATTTGTAGCGCATATATGCCCAGCTGGTTGTGCTTCTCAATGTATTGATGCTACGGTTTGCCTGCTAGATTCTCTTATTGCGCCAGAAGATTTTCTTTGATCCTCCTCCTTCTCTCTAAACTTCCGACTGTGAAACAATGCAGATTCAATGATATGTCTGAACACAAGTTTGAAAAGTGTGTGGTGACAAGTGAGCCAACGATGCTACTACGAGTGCTGAACGCGGACCGATGCAGCAGGGGATAATCCGGGACATCCTCGACCCATACTCGTCATAACCTCGCTCTAAAGACCGAGTTCAAAGCGACCATCGAAAGGAGAAAGAAGCTTTCCCAGGCCCGCGCGCTCGAAGGATACGTACGCACAGGACCGGAGATTTTTCTTCGTTAAGCCTAATTTAATTTAAAATTCATAGAAAATCATTGACAGTAAATACAGTGAAATTTACAATTTATTATCATTGATAGTATATACGAATATAATGTAATAAAATTTTCGATATTAAAAAAAATTGAGCTAAAATAAAATTTACGCCAAAAACATAATACTATCTAGCGAACTCCAAACTGCAAACGATAATTTCACTCCAAACCTGTAATCCAATTTATATCCATCAAAATGAAAAATCCGCGGCAAATAAATCGTAGCTCTTTATTTCCTCCAAAGAACCGAACACGCGTTTTTACATAATTAAAGACCCTGAAACAAAAAAGAAAAATCCGGAAGCGAAAGTACATACTAAGGTCAGCACTCTGATGCAACATTATTCAGAAAAGTAGCGGCTTTTACCGCCATCTAGTGCCGTTTAAAATTCAAAAAACGTTCAAGTTGCAATCACATATATGCGATGATGTAGGGCACGGAAGAGTGATCACATATACGTGATGATGATGGGCTGAGGGACGGAAAGGGATCACGATAGCGATAATATGGCTGAGCGGAGAGTGATCACATATGCGATGATGGGCTGTAGGGCTGAGGAATGATTTACGTGAAAGATGGGCTGAGGGCACAGAGTGATCCACATACTGAGATGATGGGCTGTAAGGGCACGGAAAGAGTGATCACATATACGTGAAGATGGGCTTAGGGCGGAAATCCATATACGGAGAAGATGGGCTGTAGGCACGGAAAGAGTATCACATATATGCGATGGTGGGCTGTAGGAGCGAGAAGAGTGATCACATACTGCTGATGGTGGCTGTAGGAGCACGGAAGAGTGATCACATATCAGTGATGGGCTGAGGGCACAAAGAGTGTCCACATATATCGACGTTGCAAGGCACGGAAAGAGTGATCACATATATGCGATGATGGGCGTAGGGCACGGAAAGAGGATCATATACGTGAAGATGGGCTGTAGGGCACGCAAGGAGTGATAACCTGCGATGGTGGACGCTGAAGGTGGTGGACTGATTTGCGCCGAAGAGAGTTTGATGGGCCTAGATGAAAACGATGTGCAATGAATAACAGAATTAACTGATATGGAGGCAATTATTAATTAATCCGGAATAAAATGAATCAATTTAAATATGAAGTCCAGCTTTTTTAAATTAATTTTTTTTACTAATAAATAATTTGAGCCGTAAAGGGTTAAAAAAATTATTAAATCAATAGTTGAAGTACCGTTATTATGTTTAATTCAAATTTAGTACAACTCATCTAATAAATAATAAATATAATTTAACCAGCAAAAACACTTAAAAGAAAAGACTTTAGTTGTTAGCTACGATAATGAATCTCCAACTGCAACATCTGAACCAACTGCTTTGGATAATAGAAAATAATTTTCACTCATGTTATACACCTACTTATGAAATTGTATTTTCAAAATAACATTGTGTTTTCTTCAAGATAATTTATACCTTTTGATTACTAGCAGTGATTGCAGGCGTTAAAAATTATTTTGTTAAAATTCACAAAAAAAACAGGCAAAAATTTGAAAAAAAATCTACTTACCCTACTATGCATGTTTCAGTTGTTTCTTTCCATGAATTTTATATAATCCTACGTTCCTCAACTGAAAGAAAGATAGAGAGTTTATAAAGATTACTGAGATGTAATTTTACGACTAAAAAGAATTCATTTAAAACGTAAAGTGAAAACACAATACCCATATACGAAACAAAAGAGAAAGTGATAATGAAAAGTTTCAAGTTGTGAATCTAGACTCATAGTCTCACTGAATTCAATGAATTCAAACTTTGATTTGCTTATAAGGTATCCGACTGGTTAAAATCGCCGTTTTCAATGAAGTTATCAAAAACATTTTTATGACTTAATTTTGTGCCTTTTTAATAAGCTTTATAAAACTGTCCTCACTTTTACTCTACGTGAATTACAAACGGAGTTACAGCTGTTTTATTACCGTACATTATTTTAAGTTGCATGAAAACTTTAAATGCGTTTTCTGAGAATGATATTTTTTGAGAAAACTGTCGATAAAACAATGATTTTCTAAAAAAGTTATTCAAGAATGATGATATGAAATTTTCTGAGATTGTTTTCTGTAATATGCTTTATGTTTTCCTCTAAAAACTAAGGTCAATTTTAAAATCAAGTAATATTTTTAAGTGTTTAAATATAGACGAAAAGCATTTTTTATGAAAAATTACCAGTTTAGTAACTATGTTCAGCTATATCTCAAAATTATTTTGAAGTGCAAGAAAGATTTTAGAGCATAACACAGATAACTGTCATAAAAATGTACTTCTACAAGGATTTATGTATATTTAGAATAGGATTTTGTCTATGGCTGTTAACGTAAGGCAAATATTTTAGACATTTTTCTTCAAATTTCTCAGTTTTTTTAAAAAAATATTATTTTGAAAGTATTATTTTACAATATTTTCATAGTTTTAAAACATATGCAATTGAAAAATAACATTAAAATATATATATAAGTTATTTTTCAAAAAAAATGTCTCCGAACACAGTCGGATACCTTAAGAATGTAGATACTCAGTCTTAGATGAGATTATAATGACTAAATAGATGTATTGTGACATCAATAAGTGATGATAATGTCAACAACATTCAGTAGAGTGTAAGAAGATTCAGTAGAACGAAGCGAATGTAATCAGCAATATTGTTTCGGAAGTCTTTTGGAAAATAATTGAAAAAGTCACCTGAATAGTCACCTGAAATTTTAGTTGAAGGGAAAGAATTAGTTTCGTTCTGCATATGAACTGTTTTAATTTCAGTACGAAGAAGAAAAATTTCTTTTATAATGAAATTGAAAAGTTTCATCAGAAAACTGATTTATTTTGTAAAATGCAAAGCCTCTTTCTTAGACGCAAACAATATCCAACAACCAGGGCAAAATTCCACCGAAGCTACGAAACTGAGTATGAGTCACGTGACACAACAGTCACGTGACAGATGTAATTGCGCATGTCTATCATCTGACTTTACTTTGCCTGGCATGAAGTCAGATGTTGGATGACATAATGCTGTCGCATTACGTTCTTTATCCTTCGGCAAAGATTTATAGAGTCTCACGGACAGAATTATCGATGAAATTTTGAAATTAAATAAAACAGTGATCCGGAAATGTCATATTTCAATTCGTACGGATAATCGACGAGGTATCATATCCTAGTTAATCAAGCAGCAAACTCTCCGTGAATAACATCAGCTAATCGTGTTAGAAAACATAAAAATATTTTTAATAGTTTAATATTTTTAATAAAAGTACTCATATATCTCAGAATAAATACCGGGGGTTATTTACTTTTTATATATAGTATGCCATTTTCAGTCGAGCAATATCACCTTCTTTAACTTAAAAATAAAACTTTAAATTCTTTTAAAGAAATTTTTGTTGGAATTAAGCTTTTGAACTAAAAATATTGAATAAATTTCAGTTTCATGAAAGGTACACAACCGAGTTGATAAAGTCATAAATATTGCAACAGATTTTTCTGAAAACCTATATATAGTAATACTTCACAATTGGCTTATCACAGGAACACCCATTTGTCAAGTTAATGTTCTGTTCCAAAAGTTTCTATTCCTTCAGGGCTATCATTGGGTTGAAGGATTGTTCTTTTGGCTCTAGGGCTACAATTACATTAAACTGATATTTCAGATTGGGAAACCGATAAAAAGACTTTTTTTTCCTTGAATCTTTGAGAAGTAATTTTTTTAAAAAAATATCTCTTGAACAGTAGTCTATTTACATCAACAATTGTTTTATGTTATTAAATTAATTAACAAAACGTTACAGTATATGTAACATGTATTGTTTTGACTAGAATGACAATAAAATTGCGTGGGTGAAAAATGAAGAACTACAAAGGAGTGCTGCTTTTATCTTTTATTTTAATACTATACTAAAATATAAATTAGAACCTTTTTATTCCTTCACTTTTTATACTTTTATTGTAATGCTTTTTAAAATTAAATAGTTTCATCCCATCGTTTCCCGAACCCTGCTTCCGTCAATCGTGTTGACGGAAGCAGGTGGATCTTGGACGTGGGCTTGAATCAGACATTTTAATATATAGAATTAATATTAAAACATACGTGGCAACTGCTCTTTGCATGTGCGCTTAGCGCGTGAAGTATAAAAAGACCTCTGAACTGCAAAGTTGGTGACGAATGTTATAACTACAACGATGATGTCTCGACTTGTATTCTGCAGCTACTAACCATATTTTTAACGTTTAAGTTTTGTTGGTGTTATTAATTGTTGTATAACCTTAAACCTTTTAAACTTTATATGTTACATGCTGTTACCAAAAATGAAATTGATCAACTCGAGTCCTTCGAAGTCAGATTGAACACGCAGAAGTAATGCGACTTCTGTAGGTAGTGTCCAAGATTTGCCTTTTCCCTTGGATATAGAACCTTCGGTGACACAGAAGGATACCTTGTGACTCGCACCTCAAATAACATTAAAGAATTGCAAGAAAGTTTATTTGTGTACAAATGTACTTTTTATCTCGAAAATACACAAGGAACAAACAAGGTTCTTGATGCTGCTTTGACATTGTTGACAGCGCAGAGTAACTTCAAATATCAATACTTCGCGTACAAATCAAGATCGAAAGTTGCCTTTAGCGAGAAAGAATGGAGGTGAAACCAGAATGATGCCGCTAGCACATAAAAGGTTGGAGGTGAAACTTGAATGCTGTTTCATGAAACAGGAATTTAATGGTCTTTATATTCTGTCAAACTATCAGAAACGTTGTGTAATGTTGCAAAAAATGTGATTACTCATCTGGCAGCTGTGTTCCTGAATGGAGGATGACGCAGTGAACATTTGCAAGCTGTTACTCCACTCATTGCCCTATCCTATGTAAACTACCGCTGACAACTGCAGAACCGTTTGCTGGTTTAAACTGTACATTATGTTACCAATTTATTCTGGTTTCATCACAAAAATATTTCATTTCATTTCCATCCCTTTTTATGCAATTACTAACTTTTTAAAGAATTATCGACTTTTAATGTTGTCTGATAATGTTTCGGATGTCTGATCACCATGTATATAAATTGCAGATAGTTGTGTCAATTTGTTGGTGACCACTTTATCGGATGTTCACTGTTTGCGTTTTATTCGTCGAATTGAGCGGACTGTATTGATTATTTAAATATATAGTTTATTTACAATATATACAGGATGTTCCAATATATACAGATTTGATTTTGGTAGACGTTGCCTGTTGGCAAGTTGAGTGTGCTCATGCAAGAGCTACAAGTGAACATGGTGACTGCGATGTCACACATGAACTAAATGCGTTTCACGTCGAATACGAAGAAACTGATGTTACACATTATCCATGCGTTACTCATGTGGTAGAGTAGATATGAAACATGATGTGATAATACATGGGCGAGCTGCGATGCTCATACCACACGCATACATGAAAAACCAAACAACCTCTACTGACTCCGACAGACATGCAATATGGCGGATGGCGGCGTCAAAAGGTTGCCATAAGTTATGAAAGCAGCCAAACTAGTAGTTGGCGCGAACATTCACTTTACGGATAACATTTTCGTAATTCGAGTGTGTATCCGCCAATAGTCGGGTTGGCACATGAAAGCCTGGTATTTACTGATCTCTAGTTTTGTCTCCTGGATTAGCTGTTGCAATCTTTATTTCCTCCCTTGAATGGCCCTTTTTTATATTTGAGTACCCACTGTTAATGTATTGAAATACTTTTTGAAATGCTAGTAGATTACAAAGGAAGCTTACTGATTCAAAATTTTTACCACTCATGAATATCTAGCATGGGCGCCCATGCCCGGGGGCAAGGAGGGGCCGCGCCCCCCCCCCCCCCCTAGCTCTCAGGGAAAGGGAAAAATATAGTGTAGGCATGTGTTATTCTTCCAAGAAAACGATTGAAAAGTCGAAAAAGAAAGGTCTAAAACGTAAAATGCGAGTTGAAATTTTGAATTTGGAGGATAATTTTTTCTTGTACTGTGTTTTTTAAGAGCGAAAAACTCTGGTTTCGAGGACAAAGTGATTGACATGTTCGGCAGGAAGAAAAGAAATTTAAAGTTTGCTTTTTCAGATTAGTGTCAAATCCATAAACTAACCTACGCATAATAATTTAACTTACAGTTTGCTTTTTATATCAATACCAGCGCAAAATCTCATGAGGTGTACATTTTTAGTTTGTTTCCTGTATTAAAGTATAAGGACTTTGCTCCTGCATTTGTGTTGCTAAATATTCACCGGTTTCTATAAAGTAGTTATAATAACGTATTGTTCTTTTTTGATAGAGTATGGGTACCGTGGCCCTGTATTTTAGTAACAGGACAAAGTTTTTATCAGGGTCGGAACTGGAACTTTTTTATGGCTACGCCATTCGTCTTCCAAAATATTAAAAAACAGGTACCCGAGGTCTAGCCCCCCTACAAACTATCATACGGTCGCCCTTGATATCTAGAGAGTGTTACTTACTTCGACATAGGCCGAATTGTCTGTGAAGGGGTAGTCCGCCAGGGGTCGCTCCTCGTCCAGAAACTTCCCCGCCCTTCCATTTACCGGAGGGCAGAACAGGCCGTAGTTGAAGCCTTCCTTCAACTCCTGCAACAGACAGAAATAAACACCTGCGAATTTAAAGGTAATTTCCATGCTCTGCGTATCGCCTCCCCAAAACAACTTTGCTTTTGTGTCCGAGAAATACAGAGCATGACTATCATGAAAATGGCTCTAGATCACTTTCATGCGGGTTAATGTATAAATTATTTTAAAATGTGGGTTTTTTGGAGATTAAACCAAATAGTTTTTTTTATCTTCCTTTTATTCAAAATTTGAATATTTAGTACTATTATTACAAACATTAGAAAAGAATAGTTAATGGAAGTTTTTAAAGTCTGAACTTGTGATAATAAAATAATCTACTGCAGATCATTCCTTTAACCTAATCTCAGTACATTACCGCCATTTTTGGAGACGTAATTTGGTATTCAAAACTTAGTTTAAATTCACGATCTGTCTTTTTGTCTCGGAATATCGTTTGCTTTTCAGCTGAATATGTTTTTGGTCCTGGTTCCTGAAGTTACATGATTAAATTATTTAAATATGTTTTAACAGAATTAACTACTATTTTTCCTTCGTAATTCTGATATTTGAATTTAAATCGTAAGTAATAAACTGGATATTTAAATTAAAATGGTTTTGACTTAATTAAAAAAGAGTAATTAATACAGATTATGATTGTCTTTCCCCCTGTCGATTTTATTTTGAAGTAAATTTCAGGATGTTATGTTTTGCTAAAATAGCATCAGTCCAAATAACCACTCGGAATTTGTTCTGTATCATAGAGTAATACAAAAGGAAACGAGATTAAAAGATGAAAACATAATGAACGAAGAAGCAAACGCTTGCAAAATGAAAACTGGCTCTTTTTATTCCTTTTTACCACGTTTTTATTAACTCGCTTTCTTGTCTGTCTGTCTGTTCGGTACAAATTTTGCGATCGATTTTAAACTAACTTCCCGATGAGCTGGAGACTTGAAACTTTAAACATAGTTCAGAACTAGATGACAATGCATTATTAATTCGCTTTCTTGTCTGTCTGTTTGTCTGTCATTTCATATTTTGCATGACGCATCCGCAGTACGTTTTTCATTATATCTCGAAAACTATCAACATTACAGACTTGGTTCTTGGGTACATGGATGGCCCATGGGACCATCGAAGCACCCCATATTTTAGCCATATCTTTGCGCATGCGCAATACGTTTTTCATTATATCTCAAAGGTCTCTGCGTCACGTAACTTAATTTTTCAGGAAAATAACAATTTTCTATTTATGATCAGGTGAAGAGAAACTGAAATAAACCTGAAATTTGCCACATGTCTCCGTCATAATCTCATTAAGATGTTTAAAATCGATTACAAAATTTCATACACAGAAGACTAAAAAGCAGAAAATAATTATTTAAAAAAAATAAAATTTTTAATAGACCACGTTTTTAAAACGGACTAAAAAGTATAAAATAATTTCTTCTAGCCCCATACAGATTTATAACCCCATACAGATTTAAAACGAAAAACGTGGGTCACATGCAATATTTAATAATTAATAAGGAGTGTAGGGAGTAGCTGTCGTTGAGAAAACTCACACAACAGTTCATATAATTTCCATTGCAATAAAATTGTTAGTGACTGAAATAAACTATTTATGCATTAATTATCTATTACATGTGCCCCACGTTTTTCGTTTTAAATCTGTATGGGGTTCTAAATCTGTATGGGGCTAGAAGAAATTATTTTATACTTTTTAGTCCGTCTTAAAAACGTGGTCTATTAAAATTTTTATTTTTTAAAATAATTATTAATTTTCTTTATTTTTTTAAGGAATGGTACAATTGACGGTTACCAAAAGCATGCTTGGAAGTTTAAGCAGTATTGTTCTATTATATTCTTTTAATTACTAAAAATCTGTCGGCGAGAGTTTTCCCTGCCCTTGTTATTAATGGAGTCTTCAATTTCCAGTAAGAGATATAACACAGAATTGACACAGAATTCGCCAATCGCGAGCCATCTAGAAGATGAAATAACTAAATGAAATTTTATTGACTTAAAGAATCTGTCGATACTGATAACAGTGAGTGAAAATGCAAATTTGTTACATATTATTCAGCATATTTGCACATTACGGGGACTGGAGTGAGTCGTGGTAGTTCAGTCACTGCCTCGAGATCCAGATCCATCAAGAACCCTGCTGTCAGTGAATTCGTGGTTGGTCGTGTGGTGTGGAAGTTTGCCGGTTCGGATGTCTTCCTCGACATTTGATCGTGCTTCAAAAGTTCCGAATTAGCCCCCAAATTTCCTCAGTTAAGCCTCAAAATGGGGCGATAATCTAACTAAACTCAAATCGGGACGCTAATATATCATATCAGTTAACGGTGGTGGGTGAGGGAAGTGAGTCTATCCCTTTCGCAAGTCAGTTTAATTTAGTTAAATTAACGTCCCATTTTGAAGCAATGCCAGAGCTATTTTGGGATGCACCTCGTAATATCGAACCGCTGTCAGATGACGAGGACGACACTTGAGTTGACAGCCATTTTATATATATATTAACAAAAGAAGACATCAAAACCACGTCATAAAAGAAAAACCAAAACAACAAAATGGAATATAACGCTAACGTCCGGGAAGCATATTTACAAACCCTACCCTGATAGAACTGAGGCAGGAAATCAGTCAATATCATTGGCTACGAGGAGCAGTGACGTCGTTTTCAGCTCTCGCACGTAGCGTACGGCAATCATAACAGAACAAGAGTCGTCCTACTTTTCTTCTCCGTTTTCCCACAGTTGAGCACAGAAAACATTCTTCGGTGGGTTGTAATATCTTTAAAAATGAAATTATTTTTAAATATCATAAAAAATAAAACATCCCACACTGTAAGAAATTATACCAATGAAAAGTACACGCACGAGAGGAAAGAACGACGTCACCGGCTCTCGGCGAAGCAAGCCAATCATATTGTCCGATTTCCTGCCTCAGTTCTATCAGGGTAGGGTTTGTAAATATGCGTCCGGGAAGTGTCATCAGCAAGGGAAATCCCGAACAAGCGTATACCTAATGAACACTGAATGAGCTTGCTTCTTATGGTCGATTGGGTATTTTACAGAGTTTGTATATAAGGTGTTAGGGTAAATTAACATACCCGATTTTAATCTTGGATAATGGGTGGGATAAAATAAATTTCTTAAAACGATTACGCTACAATAGAGAATTGCGGCACGACTGTAATATTTTGGATGTTCTTTATCGGCTATATTTTTATGTGGTTATTTTCTAAAGCCTCGCCATCAGAAGTTCGGGCAAATCTCCGCCCTTTTCCCCGATTAAAGTGGCCATCTTACCTTTGGAAGCGCTGCCAATATCTGGTTCTTGACGTCCCATATTAGTTCATCTCTATTGAACTGCATACATTTCTGAAAAAGCAATAAAAATGTTTCCTCACTTAGTTTGCAAAAAAAAGCATCATTTCACAGAATATTACTTTATAAGGTTAAACTTTATCACATATGTTAAAGAAATTAACCCACAATGAATATCGTAAAAAAAGAATTCCGGAATATTCGCTAAAATTAAAGATATAGTATAAATGTGATTAAAATTCGGATTTATATAGATTATTTCTATCACCGTTTCACGCTTTTACGATTTTGTTTTCACCTCCGGATTTTTGATAAAAATATATTTTCTATATTTTACTACACAAATAAGAAGCTTGCTTTTTAAAACTTTTTGACGTGGACGTACGTCTCTCCATAGTGGTCTAATGGGGTGTCGGGAAAGAAAAAAATTATGACGCTTTTCGTGGTATTTTTAAACGCTTACAGTTCCGCAACCAAATAACATAGAGAGTTGGTCTTAGTTTCATTTAACAGAGAAAGGTTGACATTGAAGATTGCAAGAAAAATTTTAGAATTTGGGGTAGCAGTTTATTTACAGTCGAGCTTCAAAGTTGGTGCAAATCACTAAAAATTTTTATGACGTCACAGCGGCCGACTATCCAAGTACATTTGGCAATTCATTCATCGATCTTACGTTCAAGCGAAATATTACTCGAGAATTGTTGAATTACGTCGTATTTCGTGATAAAGTTAAACGCTTATATCTCCGCAACCAAATAATATAGAGAGTTGGTTTCAGTTTCATTTAACACAGAAAGGTAGACATTGAAGATTACGAAAGTAATTTCAGAATTTAGAATTATGGTTTAGCCACAGTCGAGTTTCAAAGTTGTTGAATATCACGAAGAACTTTGACGACGTCGCATCGGTTGTGAGCGGTATATTAACTGGATTTTAACAAATTAATAATTAGTTCATTTCAGATTAATTAATTAATTCAGATTAATTCATTTAAAAAAGAAAGGTCATAGGTCACAGGTCTAAGTCACATAGAGCTACTTTAATCACAGAAAGTCACGGTTGAGTAATTTATTAATTAACTGTACTTTATTAATTTTTATTAACAATTGTTGATTTAATTGAGCTGTCCTTTTCAACGATTTAATTGAGTTGAGTTGGTTTTAGTTTCATTTAACAGAGAAAGATCATAGAGCATAGGTCATAGGTCAAAGTCACATAGAGCTACTTTAGTCACATAGAGCTACTTTAGTCACATAGAGCTACTTTAGTCACATAGAGCTACTTTAGTCACATAGAACAACTTTACTCACAGAAAGTCACTGTTGAGTAAGGCAAGTAAGTATACGCCTCTTAGTCCCAGCGGCCATTTCTCAGAGACAGCCTCCGGTCGATTTTTTTAAAATTTTTATTTCTTCACATATTTAGTCTTTAATAGATTTAAAAATTCATTATCATAAATATTGTGGAATCTTGCTTGCAATTTTTCCTCAAATTCACTACCAGGCCTTCAGGTTCAACCAAAAACTAAATAAAATTAATCTATTAATTTATAATTTAGTTCTGAAAATGTAAAAAATACTGTATTGTAACCGGGAGCACGCAACTGTCAGAATTTCAGAACTCAAGCACATCAGGAAGGGAGGGAGAAAATGAACAAAATCCATCTTCTCAAATATGAAACGAATCAAGTTAAATAAGGGCTTGTTAAAATGAACTGTACTCGTTAATAGTTTACTCAAGCAAGCCAAACTCAAGAAAAGGCGCCAACAAAGTGGGGAATAAAATTATGTGGGTGGCAAAGGGAAAAACTTTCGCTTGCATAGAATTTTAAATTTATTTCAAGTTTATAGCATAACAAAAGAAGTACAGAGATGAAATTTATGTTTTTATGGGAAAAAACTACCGCTTGTATAGAATTTGATTTTTCTAGCAATGATTTTTCCAAAATAGCCTTCGCATTGTTTTAAAAAACAAGACTTGATAAAAAAATTCTATATCTATACATTTAGAAAATATTAGTAAAATGTAGACACACCACCTTAACTGAATTTTTCTTTCAAATGAGGATTATATTGCTTCCAAATGATCTTCATTTTCATATGATAGGTACCTATTTTATATTAATTGATAAAACCAAAGCAAACAAAGAAAACTTGTGTTACAAAAATCTTCAAACTTAATTTAAAATTACACCTTCTCATAAATTTACGACCATCCGCACTTACGACTACAAAATATTAACTTCAAATTTCAAAATAAGGTTTATTATTTTCAAATTGTATTTTTATTTACAGTACTTACAACAAAGTACATATGATGTATTAGTCGCAATATGTACAATAATTATACATACATAGATTGAACTTTTGTGTTTTATGTGCAATTTTCATAACCAGGTTAAATGTGAATAATATTGAAAAATAGAAATCCGACTAAGGCTAGGCGATGACCAGATTTCAATATCGCGATATATAATCTAAGATAAATCGATATTTCTCGATATATCGTCTAAGCTAAATCGATATTTCTCGATATATCGAGATTTATCATTTATTTATTTGAATTATAAATCGCCTCTAAACACAATGACTAAACAAAATTAATCCAAATGAGAGGAATCTTCAGTTTATATCTTGCTTGATTTTCATTTGAAACAATAAACGTATTTTTTGCTTTTTCTTTCAAATAAAATAAAAAAATATTGGTATTAATCTTTTCATCAGAGTATACAATGCTAGAATAAAAGTTAGCTTAAGAAAAGTTAGCAAGTCACAATCTGTCATAATATTTAATGAATCCCGTCATTCCTTAAAATAATGGAGTGATTTTTAAAATTTTATCTTCAATACTGATATATTAAGCTTGAGTTTCTTTCATCTTTCGCAAAAAACAGTAATTCCTTTAACAATCTAAATTAAGTAGTTTCAAATAAATTCTGAATTCAAAGTCTATAGTCAGTAAAAATTAATTCACTGCAACGATCGATCTCTCAGTCGAAACGGAACTCGATCGTAATTCGAGGAGACCCTGTAATTGCTGAAGGGATCAAAATTTAACTGCTTTTTATGTTCCGATGGAGTTTTACCTTAATTTAATATTAAAAAATAACTGAAAGAAATTTTAAATTCAGAAATTAAAAGAGAGATAGAGATAGATAGATAGATAGAGAGAGAGAGCTGTAGATGCTATTTTTTAATATTCTTATTACAAGCCTAATATTATCTGTGACTGAAAGATATTCAATGTGGGCCGATGGAGATTTACCTTAATTTGAATATTAAAAAATAATTCATAGAAATTTTAAATTCAAATATTAGAGACTTTAAAATAGAATAACAGGAAAGATTAATAGAAAAATGAAAAAGAGCTGTAGATACGATTTTTTAATATTTTTATTACAAGCCTAATCTTAGCTGTGACTGAGAGATATCCACTGTGGGCCATTAATGTGACACGCTTAGCTAACACAGCGCCTTAAATAATAAATCACCGCTTGCTTTGAGATAAAAATCCTCCTCCACCGCCGTGTCGCTGCATGAATAGAAAAGCACACAATGAATTATGTTAATCACTGATGTCTGATGTTGTCACCCACCTGTACCACCAGTTCGGGAACGTAGATCTGCAGAGAGACCAGCTGTTCGTCGCTATTCTGGCTGAGGCTGTCTTCCGCCGTATCCATCGCAACGGCTTTCATGGCCTGGCCCCCCGGCTCTGAAACAAGAGAGAGAAGCCTGTTGATTCCACCAATCGATAGGTAATGAGTGTTTAAAAGCACACGATAAATATTTGCCACCGCACCGCTTTCAAGACGCCTTCACCCCCCTCCCCCAAGATCAGACCTGGATTCCTTTTTTTTCTGCTGTGAAGGTAGACTAATTATGTGAGAAAAAATTAGTTTTATGGTGGGATTGGAGAAATGAATACAATGTCTGGGAAGATGTAAAGGAAGGTGTTTTTCGTGTCGTGTATGAATTTCATTAAATTTGTGTGTCTGGATCTGTATGTTTAAGATGTGTCTGGTCAAGAATTCACTGGGGATTTTTTGGAGTCTAATTAAAAAACCTTTTTTAATTAATTAAATTTGAGATAATATTTTAATGTTAGCTTTTAATTTAGTTAAAATAAGCTTCTAGTTAGGTGCCTTAAATATGCTGGTTTAAGGATTATTATAATGAAGCTAATTATTGTAATTACAAGATAATAGTTTTTTAAAATTCTTTGCATTTCAAAATGGAGTTAATGAAAGTTTTTGAACTTGTTTATTTCTTTCGAGTCAAACCACTTTCATTTTCATGGATTACTATAACAAATTTCTCTTATAGAAACCATAAAAAATAATGATAACTCAATATAAAAATTTCCGTTCATATTAGAAGCTTCTACAAAACCGACTTCGGCAATATAAAATTGCCAAAGTCGGTTTTGTAGAAGTAGTATATGATTTCTTGGTTAATCTGAAATTAGCTCTGTAAAGTCAATAATCAATTACTCTTCCACATTTTTAGGTAAAATTTATTCGCTTTTGAATGCACCAAAATTGATAAATTCCTAGAAAATAGCTGAAAGTAATAAAATTGGACTCTTATTGGTTGCATATAGTGAAAATTGTAGTCACTATTGTAACGTTAACCATAACTGACTGTGACTGACGTCAGAGACAGCGCCCTCTGAAGCTTTGAACTTTAGTCGAGATCAAGAGATGGAACGCGTTGCGTCCCATGAACAATTCTCTTCTTTATATTTGTTCTATTCTTGAAATCATCGTGTAAACTGTCTGTGCGTAACGCAAACCTAAAATAAATAACTTTAACACTAATTTGGACTATTTACTAAACCCATATACAAACTCCACAAAATTGTCTTTTAGAATGATTCAAAAGGAGTCAGTTTATCATTTCTTTACTATTTTCTATTCAACGAAAAGAATGTTCTAGTTAAATTGAAATCAATATGGGAAAAATATACAAGGAAAGTTTTTTTGCCTTATAACAAAAACGCAAACGCTCTTTAGCATATCATTCTTGTTTTTTTATCCTTATGAACATACGTAAGTCTCTGAAGACGTGCTGAAGTTTGAAAAGAGGAGTGCTGGCTCAGTTACAGAAGAGGAGTGAAGTCAGTTTATGATTTCTATAGTATTTTCTATTCGACGAAAAGAATGTTCTAGTTAAATTGAAATCAATAGGGGAAAAATATACAAGGAAAGTTTTTTTGCTTTATAACAAAAACGCAAACGCTCTTTAGCATATC
>BGPR01024263.1:4924-16576 GCA_013235015.1 Araneus ventricosus | reverse complement strand
CTTCTGTTTTGGGAATATGTTGTCGCATTGGTTCAACAAAGAGTCTTCAGAACACATGAGATGTTAATGGATTACCGGCCATTTTTGTATCGAATTATAACGCCTATGAATGATTTCATTTTATATTAGTATAAGTGTAAAAACGCCATAATTCGATGCACGAACTGAGTTCGGAATGCACTGGTAAGTGGTTAAGCTGCATGGAGTCTCTTCCCCTTGAGAATACATAGAAAACTCTTCATTTCTTTAAGGAGACGGTATTGTGAGGATTAACCCATTCGCATCATTAGCATATATATACACAAAATTTTTCTGGTCATTATCACCGAAGCGCATATATGCGTGCAATTTTTTGTGGGCATTATAGGCAGAACGCATATGCAATCAATTAGTGAAGAGTGGAAATGGCGAAAATATTACTTTTTTCCGTGTGAAGCAAAAAAAGTGTTAAGAAAAATGGAGTGTTATGATTTTGATAGCAGTGAAGAACTTATTATACCTACAAAAAGCAGATACATTAGAGAGATATATTCTGAAAGAGACGTTATGGATAAAAATCAAAGTGCAAGTGATTTTGAATGGGAGGAAAGAAATGATGAATCTAAATTGTATAAATTTATATCTGTTAGTAGTGTAAATAAGGATATTATAAACTTGACTAGAAAAAATTTTTACGATTTATATGTAACAGAAGAAACACATTGTAATGGAACTAATCGATTTGGTAAACACCACCCGACATTCCAAGAACTTTTGTCGAGGAATTGAAAAATTATTTTCGATGATAATATTGATGCCTCTGGTGGAAAAAAGCAACATAACAAAGTTATTGGAGCACGGATACTTTACTTGTATGTAAAACGTCGCAGTCGAGCTACACATGGATTTACTGATCATCATTCGCCAATACTTCTTGAAACAATTTCATTACAGGAAGCTAGCAAGCTTTGCATAGGTTATTTATCACAAAAAGATAAAATAAGCATTTTATCAGTGTAATAATTGTCATGTGGCTATATGCGATGATAAAAGTAGTATCGGCGGCGAGAGACGGGGAAAAAACCTGCAACCATCCATCTCCAAACTTCTATTATTCAGGCCTGCAACATTACGTACAAAATTAAAAAACAGGAACTAACTACTATCCCACATGTTATACCCAAGACCTCGAAATTAGAAATAATTGCCTTCTGACTGTCAAGAGACGTCCACAAAGAGCAACAACAGGGCCAGGAATGGTGCTAGAGTTTGCCCGACACGGGGACACTGTCTCTCCGAAAGGGGGCAAGACCTGCTGTACGGGGGGAACGAGTGTAATGAAATTGGTCTCAACTTTTCGTCATATTATTATTTATCAACTACAGTTGAATACCCCGTACAAATATTTTCCCCGACGGAATACAAAATTTTTCCCCGATGTGGGGTATAGCATCCCCTGGACAGGGCTGAGAGACAACAGCTCTATAGAAATGAGAGAAATGGCTGCATGGCTAATTCGCCGATGCTGGTCACAGAGAGAAGGTTTTAATGAGAATTCTTTTAGACTTTTGTATTTTTATGTGGTTTTCCTTTTTGCTCCTTGGTAAGAGATTTTACTCTCTGCTACGGAGATTATCACTTTGGAATTTATTTTAGGCGGTTTGCCAGTTGTTTAATTTTTTCTGTGATTTTATTGCAGATCTTCGTTTGCCTTCCACCCCTCTTCATATGTTTCATTACACTTAAATTTTTTAGCATTGATAATTTCGGTCTGCTATTCCGGTTCGGTGGATATCGATTCTCTTTGGGATTTTAAAACACTGCTGCTGGAAAAGATAGAGAGTTTCGATGCTCCCATAAATTCTCGCTTTATATTGAAATTGAGCACTAAGTTTTAACTTAGAAATTTTACTTAATGGGTATAGTCTAGTGTCTCTCTCTGCCATACGATATGGAATTTTAAAACTTTGAGGGCTGCATAATAGGGTGGAGTGAAAAAATTCATATTTATATTTCCGAGTCTCTATAGCGCTGAAAAGTTGCGATTGGTGCATACTTAAATATCAAAAAAAAGAATTATTAAAATCTGATAATATCTTCCGATCTCAGAAAGCTTCTAAGTATTTTTAAAAAAATGGTGAATTTCACTGATTTTTAGCAATTTTTTTGAAGTTTTGCTTCCGCACCTTTTTAATGCCATAGTGCAAAAAATGTGTACTTCTACATAAGAAAAAAATTATTTCTCTATTTAGAGAACATCTTCTTCTCTTAAGATTTACCAAAAAATGCAATGTTTTGACAATTTTTGTAAATTTTTAAAACAAATTTGTGTCAGTTTTTAACGATCCGCAATGAGACCACGGAGTTAATCAAACAACTTCAAAGTATTTTTTAAAAAGAAATAGCGTCCATGGTTTAGTATTAGCGAGAATATTTGATTTGAGTTCACATGTCATTTCTCTAACTGGCACATCGTACTTAACTCCGGTTCGTTGATGTGACGTACTCTAGAGTCGGTTCCTCCCATTGCCCCACTCGCGCCTCCATCTTGTATTAGGCATCAGTCGTTATTAGTGAATGAATAGTATTTTGAGTCGTGTGTCATTGATCTACTCGTATTCTGCTCAGTTCGTTTGTGAAATGGATTCTGCATCGTCCCTGAAAATTACGAGGCAGTCCATTAAGTGTCCTATATTTAGCCGTCCGAGAGATTTGCTACCAAATAAACTCCCTACATACGAGAATTTGCTCCGATGTTATTTTGAAGAGAGATCTGAGTTAGCAAGGAAAGTCAACAACATACAATTAAGTTTTTTAGTTGCTAACAATTCAGTGGCACAAAAAGTCAAAAATATTTTTGACGAGGCGTCATTCCTACAGTTTCCTACTATAGGATTGTTCAACTCATCAATACGTTCTATGATAAATATTGTAATCTAGGAATTTTACAAACAAGACAAAGAGAAACCAGACTTCAAGAAAAAAAAGGATTGATGAATTTAAAATCCAAGCAAACGAACTCTTTGATGTCTCTACCTGTAAGTATACAATGGATGTGTATTGCTCTTGTAAAATGACCCGATACATCTGCGAGTGTCCAATTTACATTTCCTGTATGTGTGAGAAACCTAACCAGATACCCGTCATTGAGCAAAGATTTATCGACCTTCCGGGAAGCATGAATTAGGAAATATCGGTACTTTAGTTACAAAGGCGACAACAATGCTAAAAACTAGAATTAATTTTAAAAAGTAACAACTACGATTTATTTTATCCATCATAGCTTTTATGACCACGGGTAATGTGATGTTGGGCCGGAGTCATGGACTAGACATTCGGACAGTTGCCATTTTTGATTGCCTGACATGTGTATAAAAGGTATCTCTGGTCTTTTCTCAAATATTTTCAAATATTTCCTGTCCACTTCTGGGGTTGCGCAATCTGTTGGTTGACAATTTATCACTGGTAGTTTTTCACACCCCCTGAAATTCTCTGCAATTGGTCCACAAAAGATCTTGTGCCAGTTGTTTCCGCACCCAATTGCTGAAAATGCTGACGGAAAGATAATTCAATGAAATGCAGAGCATAAGGTCGCCCCCCCCGCCCGGGGGGGGACCATAGTAAGTGCGCTGGCTGGTCATCATGAAACCCAGGGTTTTAAATGTTATTAACTGTTTTAATTTAAAATGTTACGTTCTTCAATCGGGAAGCAGTATCTTTGAGTTTTTGTTTTTGTGAGTTTTGTCTTGTGCTTATTGTGCGTGTTTTCGTACGAGAGCTATTTTTAGAGTGGCATTCTCTTTTATTTGAAAATAGCTTTGAATTTGTGTCTACTGCGCCCTTTTGGGGGTTAATATATGGCATTGATTGGCGGGTTTCTCCCCAGTTCTGCAGCCGGTATATTTCAATGGTTATAATCTTTTAATGTTTCATTCAGTTGGGGTTGTATTGATTTTAGTCTCGCCGGGACTGGATGAGCAGTTATTATTATATTCCGATATTTTATATTGATTCTATAGTTGGGTTAGCTCCTTGTTTTGAGTGCAGTTCGTAAATATTTATTATTTATTTTGGGTGGGGGGGTCAATATACGGGATGTTTCTTGGTGTGCTCTTAATGTCCGTTTGGGCTGAGGGCCCGCTCAGCTCTAGTGCTGTCAGGATTGTATTTTTCCTGCTGGACAGTTCCAAGCCTTACACCCTTATTTATAGGCCGGACCGGTATGGCAACTAAATATTTTTTTAAAAAATCATTTTGTTTACCTATTCATTTGCTTCCATCAGCGCCCTTCAAACCGGGGTTTTTTGTACTAATTTGTTTTCGTGCAAAGAACGCTTACTACGACAGCCGTTTTCATTCCGATAATTTTTCGATTTTTTTAAAAATGATTTTTCGAAATCTTTACTGACTTTTTGCCCACCAAGTATTTTTAGTGGCGGCGATTGGGCGGAAAAAGTGGAAGGGCAAAATATTTATAGACGTCTAAAAGTACCCTGGAGTATCTTTAATAATATAATAAATGCGAAAGTGAGTCTGTCTGTTTGTTACGCTTTCACGGCCAAACTACCAAACCGATTTGGATGAAAATTGGTAGAGTTGTAGCTTGAAACACAAGAACGGACATAGGGTAGGTGACATCATGTTAAATTCATTATTTTTGACTACAGACAACAATTAAATAATTAACAAAGCCCATTGACTCAGCGATTCTCGATGAAGATTATTTTATTTTTCAATCAACTGTCACGTGATCCTTCAGGAATGCGAAAACATGTGGAATAACTTATTTTTAAAATCAACTATCACGTGATCTTTTTTCCGCCGTAACTTCGAAACAAATTGTCCGACAAAAAATATCTTTATGCCATCTTAAAGTTCAAAATTTTACCTTTGCAATTATACCAATTTTATTTCTGTGACATGTTTCCGTCAATTTCAATTAATTTTTTAAAGTTTAATAATTTTTAATTACGTGCAGGCGATTTTGAAAGAACGCAAATTTATAGCTACTCCATTGCTAGGCAACGGTTAGACTTTGGACTAATTTACCTTCATTTCTGAAAATTTTGCTTATGTTTATAAATATCTATAATATAAAGCAAAAATTACATGTGTCTGTCGGTCGGTCACAAGAACTCCTCCTAAACGGTGAATGGTAAAGACATGAAATTTACACATGACATTATAGAGCATATTTCTAGGTCAACGGTGCTATTTTCAACTTTCAGAGTTAATTAGTTCTTAAAATATTTAATTAAATAACGAAAATTAGCCGCTTTTAAGCCTAATGCTTAGAAGTTTTTTGCCAATAACATCTAAAATATTTATTAGTCAACAATTATTTTTATGCCATTTTAAAGAGCAGAAAATTATCTTTTTAGTGATATTTATTCCATTGCGATGAAGTGTTTTGTCTGATTGTTATCAAGGTTTAAGAATATATTTTTAACGCAATTTCTAACAATATTTTTTATTCTTATAGAAATAAATTCAAGCCAAATTACTGTTTAGCGCGCATGCTTTTGCTAGTGTTAAAGTTAATATAAAAAAATATTGCTTTCTTTGACCATAAACAACAGAGGAGACTTTTCACTTCCGGTTTCCTGTTGTAGTAGCATTTACAGCTTTTAATACGGTTACACAGTGATCCAATGACGTTAGTGAATTATTCTCTCGATGTTTTGTTTAATTTTCACAAATTCTGAACTGATCCTAAGACTACTTAGTCCGGTTCCTATCGTAGGAAGAGGGGGAAAAAAAGGGGGGGGAGATGTTCTAACGGTCTATCTGTCGCGAGAATTCCTCCTAAACTGTGAATAGTCTTGACATGAAATTTGCACATGCCATTCTGGGGTCCGTTCTTAGATTAATTCTACTCTTTCAAACTTTCAAACAAAATTATTTCCTAAGATATTTAATTAAATAACGAAAATTAAGCCAATTTTCGGCGCTTTATCTCAGTTTTTAGCCAATAATTTCAGAAAAATATATTGTACATAGATTATTTACAAGCTATCTTAAAAAGCAGGAAATCATCTTTTCAATGATTTCAAATTAAATGTTATGCGTTCTTTTTCTTAATTTAATGAACATTTTAAATTTATTTCATACACAATTTGTAACGATGCTTTGTTACTGAAATTAAATTCAAACCATTCATCGTTTTATCAAATCCTTCATTCCGGTATTTTTGCCATTGTGAAAGTTATGATAAAAATATTGTTTCCTTTGAATGTTAACAGAAAGGCAGAAATTTTATTTAGCTTTTATTTCATAGCATATACCTCTTTCAATATGTTTGCTCCACAATACAATGATGTTAATTACTCTCCCTCGCGATGCTTCATTTAATTTTACAAATTTTTAATGATCATAATGAGTGTTTAAAATCCTTCAAGAAGATCAAGATTTTCTTCAATCTTTAATAACTAGAGGACACCGGCGAATTAAATGAATGCATGTTTAAAGACATCTTCGTTATGGGAGCATGTCAAAAAATATAAACTCACTACGATTATGAGAGTTCAACTGCTCAACGACACTGAATCAGGACTATTCTTTTGAAAATTGGTGAAGGTCGGTTTAAAGCAGATTCAAAGGTGTATTAAATTGAGCGGAGGATTTTTCAAAATTGTTCATACCACAGAGAAACTGGCAAGCAAGGTTTATCCTGCACTACAAGCTAATATGAGGAATAAAGAATGGTTGATGAATGGGTAATTTTGGCACTTACTAATGAAAGTGTAGGGCAGATAAATAGAATATATATATATATGTTACAAGTAGAGTGAAGTATTACAGAATATCCATCTGTAGATACGGTAATGGGCATTAACAAGGAACGTCATAGCCTGTAGAGCTCTTCAACATCTTAGAATTGTCAGGGACACCTTCCGACAAGCCGAGATTGAAAGTCGGTGTGCCAGAACTGCTAATACGTAACCTCGATATACTGAGACTGCGCAATGGCACACGATTACAAATTACACACCTAGGTCCAAACGCCGTGAAAGCTACTGTTATGACTGATATAGGGAGAAGAGAGAGTGTTTTAATTCCACGACTTCCGATAATATCAAAGGATTTATCATCTCAGTCCAAAACGTAACAATTTCCTTTAAAAATAGCATTTGCCAGGTTCAGGACCAGACACTGAAAGTGGCAGGCGTACATTTGGAGAAACCATATTTTTCGCTTGGGCAACTTATATGTGGCGTGTCCACGTGTGTCCAGCCCACGTAACCTCTTCATCCGTGCAAATAACGTGGTATACAAAAGTGTGTTAGCATAGATAGACAAATTACATAACTATATCAGCATACATGTACAGTACACTCCTGTCAGCCGATCAACCGTCAGAACTTTTACTTTCCCCTTTCAAAATGCAACAAAACATTTACATTCGTGAATTAAAAAAAATAATAATTCAAATTCTTCGCGCACAAAGTCGCGGGTAACAGCTAGTAGTTAATAAATTTATTCACAAAATTATATAGCTTTCCCGCACATTATTGTTTTATTTTAATTCCTAGTTTTAGGCAGCTAAAATGAAATAAAGGTTTGAATTTTCCTGCAAAATGTAGGTGGGCGACCGCCCCCCGACTTGCAGCCACTGGTTATTTTTAATTCGGTTGAAGATTTTTACGCACCGTTTATATTTTTTACATATTGTAATGAATAAATTTCCATTTCAACGTGATAATTTGAATTTAACCATTTTGCTGCTGAATCTGTGTTAACTCATAAGTGTTGAAGAATTTAGGGAGCATTATGTTATGTCACTTTTCTTTTCTTTCCTTGCAGGGGACTCGATGATAAAACACCATAATAACAGGAATTTTACTACAAAAGATCAAGACAACGACACTTCTGAAAGGAACAACTGTGGTTCGATCTACAAAGCGGGTTGGTGGTACAGTCGTTGCTACGATTCTCTACTGAATGGCCTGAACCATCGAGATACTCACGAATCCGGTATTGGTGGAGTGAATTGGAGTACGTGGACTGGTGTAACAGAATCTCTGTTGGCCACTGAAATCAAAATTCGACCAAAATATGCCACGAAAACGAATTAAGTTACAATAAACTTTCAAAGAGAAATGAAATTAAGTCAGTGAAACAAACAGTATGTTTCTTGATGTTTTTGTTTAAATATAATTTCATTTTGATTTTAAATAGTATGTTTTGTTAAATTTGAAATACCATATTTGAGTAACCCTTTATGAAGTCAATGATGAAAAGTAGCTATTAAGAATAAAAACACATGCTTCAATCTTGATGAAATAAAATTATTAAATTGAGACATTCTATACATTTTCATACGATTCAGACTTGCTTCACTGATGTCCAAAAGTTATGCAGCAGTTTTAAGATGCAAAACTGGAGTTAATTGGATAAATTTTTCGCAGTTTTTTCATAACATGGGATTTTCAACAAATTGCATGAAACCGAATACTTGACAATATGTAATAAAGTTCAGCATTAAATTTCAATAAATACTTGAATATTGCAAGAAAATAGGTATTTATATTTTACTGCGCATGTAGAGAAACGTAGCATTTTTTTTATCGTAAGAGCCAGAATATATAGGGCAACTTATATATAAAAATTCAGTTCTATATTGTTAATATTCAGAAGGAATCGTCTGCAAGACACGATTCTTTTGGTCTCTAAGAGCCAAACAATGACGAAGTTCTTGCACAGGTATGATATTCTAAACTTGATCTTCAGACAGTATTATTGAATTTTATGAAGGTGGAATATCCAAATAATTTAAGTTGCATTTCGATGATAACTATTTAAAGATTCAAGTTTAAAAAATTTCAATTCGTACATGAACCCTTATCATTTTGTTTCTCTTAGAAAACAAAAGCAATTAAGCTCTTGCAATGCCCATATCTTTCTGAATATTACGGTATTGAACTGAAATTTTTATATAAAGTTCCCTATATATCTGGCTCTTAAGTAATGAAAAAAATTACTTTACGTTTCGCACATTCGCAGTAAAAAAATTATTTACTACAAATGCTCATATTTCCTGTAATATTCAAGATATTTACTTCAAAGTTTAATACAATGCTTTTCTAACATATCGTAACGTATTCTGTAAGTTTCATACGATTCGATTTAAGTGTTTGATTAAACATTAAGCTAAATCTCGAGATCATCTTACTGTTCATCCAAACTGATGTTACTGTTTCATCCAAAACGTAAAAGTAACCGAGTTCTTTTTCCAAGCCATGAACACCGAAATTATAGCCATAACAATTTCTTTTATAATATGCATCACTTAACAGATAATATTGGAAACTGGAGAGTTAAGGTAGGTTCTCATCCCCTTATTTGAGGTACCTCCATAAATAGGAACAATAGACGGTATACTCTTATACAGATTTTGCCGAAAATTTCATACAGATAAAAAAAAACTCCTCGTTTCTCATGAACTATCTTCTTTTAGCAATTTGTCTAAAGATAATATTTTGGCAGTACCTGTCAATTAATGCAAAACTGGTTTTTGAAATATAAGTCCAGAAAAGTCAAACATATGTAATGACAGGCATGAATATAGCAATATATACATAATCAATTTGGTTTCTCTATTCATTTCCGAATCTTGTGCAATTAAGGGGCAGAGTTTAACCTACCAGTGGGAGCGCGTATTCAGGAGATACTTATATCGTGCATCGTATTACATGTTTACATTGTGCTGTTTTACAAAAATAATCTGTAATTAAGTAATCTGTGTTTATTAGCTTCATACTAAACAAATATTATATAAATAAAAATTGCACTTTAATTTATAAAATAGAGATATAAGAACGATGCACAATATAAGTATTTCCTGCATACGCGTGCCTGCTGGAAGGTTAAAGGCGTTTCGGAACTTTTGTCTAATGTGAGTTAGGTGGGATTTTCAGATAGTTCTTGCTCCATTATGACGTCTAAATATTTAACTTCCTGAGACCATGAGATTTGTTTGATCTATAATAGAATTTCTTGGAGGGCAAATTTTCTGCGTTTTGTAAATAGAACTATCTCCGTTTTTAATGCGTTAATGGCTATTTTCCATTTGTGAAACCAGCTTTCAAGGTATTGGAGGTCTTTGTTAAGTTAATTTCTGTTTTTGGTCAGCATCATTGCGTCATCTGCATAGATGCAAATTCACAGGTATATCTCTAATGAACAAGGAATAAGTACAAGGAGCAATTTTCCCTCCTGCAGTATTGGCGAAGTTTGGAGAGGGTGGCATTTACTTACTGGCTTACAGTAAATTTTATGTCTTTTAAGAATGAGGTAATTAAGATTATGATGTGGAATATTATATTCAATTAAATTTGAAAATTAACCCATCTCTCCAAACTCTATCAAACGCTTTTTGCATATCAAGGAAAACCGCATTTGTGCTTCCTCTATTTCTAAGCCACAGGAATTATTCTCTATTTAAAAAATAAAACAAGATGAAATATATTCTATTCCTCTAAATAAGTTAGGTTTAAAGACGAGTTCAGAGTAGTTAAATTAAGGTCCCGCTTTGATGGAACACAAGGGCTATTTTGGGAGCAGGGCTATTTACCTCGTAAGTTAGAACCACGGTCAGATGACGAGGAGGGCACTTCAGCCGGAACTTCCCTCCAAACTTCCGCACCACTCTAGCGGAAGGACGTAATGCCTCCTACATGCAATAGGCCCAAATATACGGCTGGTCTTCCGTGAAATCTGTTCACGAACCCGGGAGCACTATGCGACCGCGGCTTAGGTTTAAAACAGAATTAATCCTTTCGATCTGACTTTTGGAAGGTTAAAATTTAGCTTTGAAAGTAGTTTAATTTAAAAGTTGATAAAAAATGTAAAGTTAAAAAAATGCAATTCTCCATGTTACCCAGTAGGAAATGAAGTCTAATCTCTGGGACGTATATGGGCCGAAAGGGTTATTAAGTTATCACTTTCTGCTAGAAATTCGTTAAATATTAGTTGGATAAAAGGTTCATTAATTTTCTAAGTGTTGATAGCAGTGAAATCGGTCTAAGATTGAAGGGGTTTGTTGGGTCCTTTCTTGGTTATAAGGTAAGAATTACAACTGCAGTTTTCCAGACGGTCAGGAAATATTCGAGTTTAAAAATGTGATTTATGAGGGATAATCCTACAATTGAGAGGATAGGAAATTTTTTAAGTATTTTATTAGATATACCTTCATTATCAGGTACTTTGTGTGTGTTAGTTTTCCTGATGCATGTGAGGGCGTCTTTTGATGTGTATGAGTGATGTGGGGTGTATTATTAAAGAATTCCGTGAGTGTTTCGTTAACTGATTATAAAGTTTCGTCCTCTGACATGTTATTTAGATTATCAAGAGTGGACTGTTTTTAAAGACTGTGTGCAAGTGTCTCAGCTTTATCTGTATTGGAGTAAGTAATACCAACTTTGCCTGTCAGGGCTGAGATTTTGGTGTGCTGTTTTCTCTATATTTTAGAAGGGCCGCGGTGGCCTAGTTGTAAGGTCTTGTCTTCGGGGCTGGTGGGTTCCAGGCCCGAAACCCGATTCCACTGAAGATCCACCGTGGGTCTTGTGCTTTCACTTTTTTACACAAAATAAAAAATTATAATTTTCTGTCTTCAAAAATTCGAAACCTATTGTAGAAGTATGCAACAGTTTGTTACATATTACGACGCTTCTA